>CAJNDS010001453.1:0-18312 GCA_905221605.1 Symbiodinium natans
AAATCGAGGCTGGGCGACTTTCAAGTTAGTCTGGCCATAATGAGAGGTTAGTGTGAAAAGTTTTTTCCAATGTTTTTTTTGAACTTTGGAGAAATCGAGAAAACACTGGAATCCAGTCGTGAAACTTGGACAATTTTCTCAGATTCAGCAGCAGATTTATACACAGCAACATTTTTTTGTTGTTTTTTTTAGTTCAAATTGCCTCTGTGTCTTTGTCCGTCTGAGCAGAATTTTTCTCTTGCTTTTGTTTGCTGTTTTCTTTGTTTTTTGTTCGGATGATCTCTCGGTTTAAGTTGCAAGCTTTCAGAGAGAGAGTTCCGAGAAACCCCAGAACCAAAACACAAACAGATCGTTTACCAAGTGTTTTGGTGAGTGCTGTTAGCCTGGCAAGCTGTCAATTGACCAGAAAGAGTGAAAAAAATCGCAGTCGGAACTGAAAGATATTCATGAGAATGAGAATGTGCGTGTTGTGGTTTTGGCTGTTTTCTGAGGTGTATGTGCAAGAGTTGTGGATGTGTGTGTGTGTGAGCATTTGTGGTTGCAAAGTGGGTTGGTTTGCGGGTGCATGTCTTTGGCTTCAGTGTGCAAGGAAAGGGTGGGTGAGGCATGGAGTCTTAGAAGTGACACCTTGCAGTGGTGTCTTTGTGTGTTCACTTGGGTTTCATTGTAAATGGGTGTGGTGTGTTGTGGTTTCGACGTTTTGTGGGTAAGAGAGTCGTGTGTGTCATGGAGTGTGGGTGTGTGTTATTTTGTGGGTGCAAAGTGGCTTCGTGTGTTTGCGTGTATGTCGGCTGGGTTCTGCTGGCTGTTCAAGTGTGGAAGTATGCGGGTGGTGAAAGGTGTGTGGATTTGGAGAGACAAAAAGAGGGCAAGGAATCAACCCCAAAAAGGTAGGGAAGCCGAAGTGACCTCCACAGTGCGAGAAAGAACAATGCAAGACTGCTTTGTCTTGAATGCCAGCTAAAGACAAGTTTAGCAAGCCAAGAACACGCGTATCGACGGCGTTTTTTGTTTTCCTTGATGCAAACAGTATCGAATAGAAAAAATCTTGTTTGTCTGTGAGTTGATTTCAATTATTATTGAACTCAAATGGGTTCCAAAAGCAGCTCAATTCTGGGCACCGAAAACGGGCCCTAGATTTTGGATTTCCTGTGTAAACAGACAAGGCCACCCAGGTTGGAGCCTCAAATTGGAACCCAAGTTTAGGAGCCATTTTTGGGCCCAGTTGCGGCGTTTTTTTCACACACGGGAAGCCAGATCTGGCTTTCACAGCTTTTCGTGGCGAGTAAAACAAATAAGCCTCTCAGTCGGTTCCAGTCTAAGTCTTGTGTCAGTCTTCCCCCAAAATTAGAACAGCAGGCAGCAAGGCGGCAAAGTGTGAACTTGTTTGGAACCGGAACTTTCTCTAACTGTGGAGGTCACTGGAGATTCCCTACCTTTTCGATCAATTTTGCTGCCCCTCATCTTGGGTTTCAGATTCTCCAGGTTTTGGTGCAAGGCCTGAAGGCAGAAGAGGAGAAAAAAGGGTGCAGAGTCAACAAGAACACTTGAAAATGCAACATGTTTTTTTAAATGGCTCGGTGGAAACTGCAGCTTGGAAAAGTTCAATGCTTTGAAACAAGTGTTTTTGAAAGCCTCTGACAGTGCCGTTTGGACAGAAATCAACTGCAGGACGAGACGAGTTCAACCGTGGTGTTGATTCGTTAAGGTTGCGCGCGACGCCCAAGCCAAACCACTTGAAAATTGCAAAGTGTATTTCCAGAATGTGAGTAAGTGCGAGCGAAGCGAGCGAAACACCAGAGTAAATTCAACAAATTTAACTGATTAAGTGTTGATTTTGAGGGTTTTTCAACATTTTTCGGAGACTTTAGAAATTTTGAAAATTCGTTGAATGGTGCTGAATCCAGGGAAGAATTGCAACACGCAACCAAAACGAAAGACAAAGAATTGAGGGCACCCCAGCCAGAAAGGCAGAGTTTCTGTCCTTGAATTTCTGTTTGGCCATTTTGGAAAATCAAAGACAAGAGAACCCAGTCAAAGCTTTGTCAAAAAAAGTCGAATGAAAGGAAAATCGAGGCTGGCCATGATGAGAGGTCAGTGTGATATGTTTTTTTTCAATGTTTTTTTTTGAACTTTGAAGAAATCGAGAAAACACTGGAATCCAGTCGTGAAACTTGGACAATTTTCTTAGATTCAGCAGCAGATTCATACACAGCAAGATTTTTTTCAGTTCAAATTGCCTTTGTCCGTCTGAGCAGAATTTTTCTCTTGCTTTTGTTCAATGTTTTCTTTGTTTTTTGTCCGGATGATCTCTCGGTTAAGTCGCAAGCTTTCAGAGAGAGAGTTCCGAGAAACCGCCCAGAACCAAAACACAAACAGCTCGTTTAGCAAGTGTTTTGGTGAGTGCTGTTAGCCTGGTAAGCTGTCGATTGACCAGAAAGACAGTGAAAAAAATCGCAATCGGAACTGAAAGATATTCATGAGAATGAGAATGTGCGTGTTGTGGTTTCGGCTGTTTTCTGAGGTGCATGTGCAAGAGTGTTGTGGATGTGTGTGTGTGTGTGAGCATTTGTGGTTCAAAGTGGGTTGGTTTGCGGGTGCATGTCTTTGGCTTCAGTGTGCAAGGAAAAGTTGGTGAGGCATGGAGTCTCAGAAGTGACACCTTGCAGTTGTGTCTTTGTGTGTTTACGGGTTTTATTGCAAATGGGTGTGGTGTGTTGTGGTTTCGACGTTTTGTGGGTTAGAGAGTGTGTCATGGAGTGTGGATGTGTGTCATTTTGTGGGTGCAAAGTGGCTTCGTGTGTTTGCGTGTATGTCGGCTGGGTTCTGCTAGCTGTTCAAGTGGAAATATGCGGGTGGTGAAAGGTGTGTGGATTTGGAGAGACAAAAAGAGAAATCAACCCCAAAAGTAGGGAAGCCGCGAAGTAACCTCCACAGTGCGAGAAAGAACAATGCAAGACTGCTTTGTCTTGAATGCCAGCTAAAGACAAGTTTAGCAAGCCAAGAACACGCGTATCGACGGCGTTTTTTGTTTTCCTTGATGCAAACAGTATCGAATAAAAAAAATCTTGTTTGTCTGTGAGTTGATTTCAATTATTATTGAACTCAAATGGGTTCCAAAAAGCAGCTCAATTCTGGGCACCGAAAACGGGCCCTAGATTTTGGATTTCCTGTGTAAACATACAAGGCCACCCAGGTTGGAGCCTCAAATTGGAACCCAAGTTTAGGAGCCATTTTTGGGCCCAGTTGCGGCGTTTTTTTCACACACGGGAAGCCAGATCTGGCTTTCACAGCTTTTCGTGGCAAGTAAAACAAATAAGCCTCTCAGTCGGTTCCAGTCTAAGTCTTGTGTCAGTCTTCCCCCAAAATTAGAACAGCAGGCAGCAAGGCGGCAAAGTGTGAACTTGTTTGGAACCGGAACTCTCTCTAACTGTGGAGGTCACTGGAGCTTCCCTACCTTTTCGATCAATTTTGCTGCCCCTCATCTTGGGTTTCAGATTCTCCAGGTTTTGGTGCAAGGCCTGAAGGCAGAAGAGGAGAAAGAAGGGTGCAGAGTCAACAAGAACACTTGAAAATGCAACATGTTTTTTTAAATGGATCGGTGGAAACTGCAGCTTGGAAAAGTTCAATGCTTTGAAACAAGTGTTTTTGAAAGCCTCTGACAGTGCCGTTTGGACAGAAATCAACTGCAGGACGAGACGAGTTCAACCGTGGTGTTGATTCGTTAAGGTTGCGCGCGACGCCCAAGCCAAACCACTTGAAAATTGCAAAGTGTATTTCCAGAATGTGAATAAGTGCGAGCGAAGCAAGCGAAACACCAGAGTAAATTCAACAAATTTAACTGATTAAGTGTTGATTTTGAGGGTTTTTCAACATTTTTCGGAAACTTTAGAAATTTTGAAAATTCGTTGAATGGTGCTGAATCCAGGGAAGAATTGCAACACGCAACCAAAACGAAAGACAAAGAATTGAGGGCACCCCAGCCAGGAAAGCAGAGTTTCTTTTCTGTCCTTGAATTTGTGTTTGGCCATTTTGGAAATCAAAGACAAGAGAACCCCAAAGCTTTGTCAAAAAAATCGAATGGAAGGAAAACGAGGCTAGGCGACTCTCAAGTCGGTCTGGCCATGATGAGAGGTTAGTGTAATATGTTTTTATTTTTCAATGTTTTTTTTTGAACTTTGGAGAAATCGAGAAAACACTGGAATCCAGTCGTGAAACTTGGACAATTTTCTCAGATTCAGCAGCAGATTTATACACAGCAACATTTTTTTGTTGTTTTTTTCAGTTCAAATTGCCTCTGTGTCTTTGTCCGTCTGAGCAGAATTTTTCTCTTGCTTTTGTTTGCTGTTTTCTTTGTTTTTTGTTCGGATGATCTCTCGGTTTAAGTTGCAAGCTTTCAGAGAGAGAGTTCCGAGAAACCCCAGAACCAAAACACAAACAGATCGTTTACCAAGTGTTTTGGTGAGTGCTGTTAGCCTGGCAAGCTGTCAATTGACCAGAAAGAGTGAAAAAAATCGCAGTCGGAACTGAAAGATATTCATGAGAATGAGAATGTGCGTGTTGTGGTTTTGGCTGTTTTCTGAGGTGTATGTGCAAGAGTTGTGGATGTGTGTGTGTGAGCATTTGTGGTTGCAAAGTGGGTTGGTTTGCGGGTGCATGTCTTTGGCTTCAGTGTGCAAGGAAAGGGTGGTGAGGCATGGAGTCTTAGAAGTGACACCTTGCAGTGGTGTCTTTGTGTGTTCACTTGGGTTTCATTGTAAATGGGTGTGGTGTGTTGTGGTTTCGACGTTTTGTGGGTAAGAGAGTCGTGTGTGTCATGGAGTGTGGGTGTGTGTTATTTTGTGGGTGCAAAGTGGCTTCGTGTGTTTGCGTGTATGTCGGCTGGGTTCTGCTGGCTGTTCAAGTGTGGAAGTATGCGGGTGGTGAAAGGTGTGTGGATTTGGAGAGACAAAAAGAGGGCAAGGAATCAACCCCAAAAAGGTAGGGAAGCCGAAGTGACCTCCACAGTGCGAGAAAGAACAATGCAAGACTGCTTTGTCTTGAATGCCAGCTAAAGACAAGTTTAGCAAGCCAAGAACACGCGTATCGACGGCGTTTTTTGTTTTCCTTGATGCAAACAGTATCGAATAGAAAAAATCTTGTTTGTCTGTTTCAATTATTATTGAACTCAAATGGGTTCCAAAAGCAGCTCAATTCTGGGCACCGAAAACGGGCCTAGATTTTGGATTTCCTGTGTAAACATACAAGGCCACCCAGGTTGGAGCCTCAAATTGGAACCCAAGTTTTGGAGCCATTTTTTGGGCCCAGTTGCGGCGTTTTTTTCACACACGGGAAGCCAGATCTGGCTTTCACAGCTTTTCGTGGCGAGTAAAACAAATAAGCCTCTCAGTCGGTTCCAGTCTAAGTCTTGTGTCAGTCTTCCCCCAAAATTAGAACACCAGGCAGCAAGGCGGCAAAGTGTGAACTTGTTTGGAACCGGAACTCTCTCTAACTGTGGAGGTCACTGAAGCTTCCCTACCTTTTCGATCAATTTTGCTGCCCCTCATCTTGGGTTTCAGATTCTCCAGGTTTTGGTGCAAGGCCTGAAGGCAGAAGAGGAGAAAGAAGGGTGCAGAGTCAACAAGAACACTTGAAAATGCAACATGTTTTTTTAAATGGCTCGGTGGAAACTGCAGCTTGGAAAAGTTCAATGCTTTGAAACAAGTGTTTTTGAAAGCCTCTGACAGTGCCGTTTGGACAGAAATCAACTGCAGGACGAGACGAGTTCAACCGTGGTGTTGATTCGTTAAGGTTGCGCGCGACGCCCAAGCCAAACCACTTGAAAATTGCAAAGTGTATTTCCAGAATGTGAATAAGTGCGAGCGAAGCAAGCGAAACACCAGAGTAAATTCAACAAATTTAACTGATTAAGTGTTGATTTTGAGGGTTTTTCAACATTTTTCGGAAACTTTAGAAATTTTGAAAATTCGTTGTGAATGGTGCTGAATCCAGGGAAGAATTGCAACACGCAACCAAAACGAAAGACAAGGAATTGAGGGCACCCCAGCCAGAAAAGCAGAGTTTCTTTTTTTCTGTCCTTGAATTTGTGTTTGGCCATTTTGGAAAATCAAAGACAAGAGAACCCCAAAGCTTTGTTAAAAAAAGTCAAATGGAAGGAAAACAAGGCTAGGCGACTCTCAAGTCGGTCTGGCCATGATGAGAGGTCAGTGTAATATGTTTTTTTTTAATGTTTTGTTTTTAACTTTGGAGAAATCGAGAAAACACTGGAATCCAGTTGTAAAACTTGGACAATGTTCTTTAGATTTAGCAGCAGATTTATACACAGCAACATTTTTTTGTTTTCTTCAGTTCAAATTGCCTTTGTCCGTCCAAGCAGAATTTTTCTCTAGCTTTCAGAGAGTTCCGAGAAACCGCCCAGAACCAAAACACAAACAGATTGTTTAGCAAGTGTTTTGGTGAGTGCTGCTAGCCTGTTAAGCTGTCGATTGACCAGAAAGACAGTGAAAAAATTGCAATCGGAACTGAAAGACATTCATAAGAATGAGAATGTGCGTGTTGTGGTTTCGGCTGTTTTTTTTTTCTGAGGTGCATGTGCAAGAGTGTTGTGGATGTGTGTGTGTGTGTGTGTGTGAGCATTTGTGGTTGCAAAGTGGATTGGTTTGCGGGTGCGTGTCTTTGGCTTTTGTGTGCAAGAAAAGTGTTAGTGTGGGTAAGGGTGGAAAGGCATGGAGTCTTAGAAGTGACACCTTGCAGTGGTGTCTTTGTGTGTTCACCTGGGTTTTATTGTAAAATGGGTGTGGTGTGTTGTGGTTTCGATGTTTTGTGGGTTAGAAAGTCGTGTGTGTCATGGAGTGTGGGTGTGTGTTATTTTGTGGGTGCAAAGTGGCTTCGTGTGTTTGCGTGTGTGTCGGCTGGGTTCTGCTGGCTGTTCAAGTGTGGAAGTCGGGTGGTGAAAGGTGTGTGGATTTGGAGAGACAAAAAGAGGGCAAGAAATCAACCCCAAAAAGGTAGAGAAGCCGAAGTGACCTCCACAGTGCGAGAAAGAACAATGCAAGACTGCTTTGTCTTAAATGCCAGCTAAAGACAAGTTTAGCAAGCCAAGAACACGCGTATCGACGGCGTTTTTTTGTTTTCCTTGATGCAAACAGTATCGAATAGAAAAAATCTTGTTTGTCTGTAAGTTGATTTTAATTATTATTGAACTCAAATGGGTTCCAAAAGCAGCTCAATTCTGGGCACCGAAAACGGGCCCTAGATTTTGGATTTCCTGTGTAAACATACAAGGCCACCAAGGTTGGAGCCTCAAATTTGGAACCCAAGTTTAGGAGCCATTTTTGGGCCCAGTTGCGGCATTTTCTTCACACACGGGAAGCCAGATCTGGCTTTCACAGCTTTTCGTGGCGAGTAAGACAAATAAGCCTCTCAGTCGGTTCCAGTCTAAGTCTTGTGTCAGTCTTCCCCCAAAATTAGAACAGCAGGCAGCAAGGCGGCAAAGTGTGAACTTGTTTGGAACCGGAACTCTCTCTAACTGTGGAGGTCACTGGAGCTTCCCTACCTTTTCGATCAATTTTGCTGCCCCTCATCTTGGTTTCAGATTCTCCAGGTTTTGGTGCAAGGCCTGAAGGCAGAAGAGGAGAAAGAAGGGTGCAGAGTCAACAAGAACACTTGAAGATGCAACATGTTTTTTTAAAATGGCTTGGTGGAAACTGCAGCTTGGAAAAGTTCAATGCTTTTGAAACAAGTGTTTTTGAAAGCCTCTGACAGTGCCGTTTGGACAGAAATCAACTGCAGGACGAGACGAGTTCAACCGTGGTGTTGATTCGTTAAGGTTGCGCGCGACGCCCAAGCCAAACCACTTGAAAATTGCAAAGTGTATTTCCAGAATGTGAATAAGTGCGAGCGAAGCAAGCGAAACACCAGAGTAAATTCAACAAATTTAACTGATTAAGTGTTGATTTTGAGGGTTTTTCAACATTTTTCGGAAACTTTAGAAATTTTGAAAATTCGTTGAATGGTGCTGAATCCAGGGAAGAATTGCAACACGCAACCAAAACGAAAGACAAGGAATTGAGGGCACCCCAGCCAGAAAAGCAGAGTTTCTTTTTTTCTGTCCTTGAATTTGTGTTTGGCCATTTTGGAAAATCAAAGACAAGAGAACCCCAAAGCTTTGTTAAAAAAAGTCAAATGGAAGGAAAACAAGGCTAGGCGACTCTCAAGTCGGTCTGGCCATGATGAGAGGTCAGTGTAATATGTTTTTTTTTAATGTTTTGTTTTTAACTTTGGAGAAATCGAGAAAACACTGGAATCCAGTTGTAAAACTTGGACAATGTTCTTTAGATTTAGCAGCAGATTTATACACAGCAACATTTTTTTGTTTTCTTCAGTTCAAATTGCCTTTGTCCGTCCAAGCAGAATTTTTCTCTAGCTTTCAGAGAGTTCCGAGAAACCGCCCAGAACCAAAACACAAACAGATTGTTTAGCAAGTGTTTTGGTGAGTGCTGCTAGCCTGTTAAGCTGTCGATTGACCAGAAAGACAGTGAAAAAATTGCAATCGGAACTGAAAGACATTCATAAGAATGAGAATGTGCGTGTTGTGGTTTCGGCTGTTTTTTTTTCTGAGGTGCATGTGCAAGAGTGTTGTGGATGTGTGTGTGTGTGAGCATTTGTGGTTGCAAAGTGGATTGGTTTGCGGGTGCGTGTCTTGGCTTTTGTGTGCAAGAAAAGTGTTAGTGTCTGTAAGGGTGGAAAGGCATGGAGTCTTAGAAGTGACACCTTGCAGTGGTGTCTTTGTGTGTTCACCTGGGTTTTATTGTAAAATGGGTGTGGTGTGTTGTGGTTTCGATGTTTTGTGGGTTAGAAAGTCGTGTGTGTCATGGAGTGTGGGTGTGTGTTTATTTTGTGGGTGCAAAGTGGCTTCGTGTGTTTGCGTGTGTGTCGGCTGGGTTCTGCTGGCTGTTCAAGTGTGGAAGTCGGGTGGTGAAAGGTGTGTGGATTTGGAGAGACAAAAAGAGGGCAAGAAATCAACCCCAAAAAGGTAGAGAAGCCGAAGTGACCTCCACAGTGCGAGAAAGAACAATGCAAGACTGCTTTGTCTTAAATGCCAGCTAAAGACAAGTTTAGCAAGCCAAGAACACGCGTATCGACGGCGTTTTTTTGTTTTCCTTGATGCAAACAGTATCGAATAGAAAAAATCTTGTTTGTCTGTAAGTTGATTTTAATTATTATTGAACTCAAATGGGTTCCAAAAGCAGCTCAATTCTGGGCACCGAAAACGGGCCCTAGATTTTGGATTTCCTGTGTAAACATACAAGGCCACCAAGGTTGGAGCCTCAAATTTGGAACCCAAGTTTAGGAGCCATTTTTGGGCCCAGTTGCGGCATTTTCTTCACACACGGGAAGCCAGATCTGGCTTTCACAGCTTTTCGTGGCGAGTAAGACAAATAAGCCTCTCAGTCGGTTCCAGTCTAAGTCTTGTGTCAGTCTTCCCCCAAAATTAGAACAGCAGGCAGCAAGGCGGCAAAGTGTGAACTTGTTTGGAACCGGAACTCTCTCTAACTGTGGAGGTCACTGGAGCTTCCCTACCTTTTCGATCAATTTTGCTGCCCCTCATCTTGGTTTCAGATTCTCCAGGTTTTGGTGCAAGGCCTGAAGGCAGAAGAGGAGAAAGAAGGGTGCAGAGTCAACAAGAACACTTGAAGATGCAACATGTTTTTTTAAAATGGCTTGGTGGAAACTGCAGCTTGGAAAAGTTCAATGCTTTTGAAACAAGTGTTTTTGAAAGCCTCTGACAGTGCCGTTTGGACAGAAATCAACTGCAGGACGAGACGAGTTCAACCGTGGTGTTGATTCGTTAAGGTTGCGCGCGACGCCCAAGCCAAACCACTTGAAAATTGCAAAGTGTATTTCCAGAATGTGAATAAGTGCGAGCGAAGCAAGCGAAACACCAGAGTAAATTCAACAAATTTAACTGATTAAGTGTTGATTTTGAGGGTTTTTCAACATTTTTCGGAAACTTTAGAAATTTTGAAAATTCGTTGTGAATGGTGCTGAATCCAGGGAAGAATTGCAACACGCAACCAAAACGAAAGACAAGGAATTGAGGGCACCCCAGCCAGAAAAGCAGAGTTTCTTTTTTTCTGTCCTTGAATTTGTGTTTGGCCATTTTGGAAAATCAAAGACAAGAGAACCCCAAAGCTTTGTTAAAAAAAGTCAAATGGAAGGAAAACAAGGCTAGGCGACTCTCAAGTCGGTCTGGCCATGATGAGAGGTCAGTGTAATATGTTTTTTTTTAATGTTTTGTTTTTAACTTTGGAGAAATCGAGAAAACACTGGAATCCAGTTGTAAAACTTGGACAATGTTCTTTAGATTTAGCAGCAGATTTATACACAGCAACATTTTTTTGTTTTCTTCAGTTCAAATTGCCTTTGTCCGTCCAAGCAGAATTTTTCTCTAGCTTTCAGAGAGTTCCGAGAAACCGCCCAGAACCAAAACACAAACAGATTGTTTAGCAAGTGTTTTGGTGAGTGCTGCTAGCCTGTTAAGCTGTCGATTGACCAGAAAGACAGTGAAAAAATTGCAATCGGAACTGAAAGACATTCATAAGAATGAGAATGTGCGTGTTGTGGTTTCGGCTGTTTTTTTTTTCTGAGGTGCATGTGCAAGAGTGTTGTGGATGTGTGTGTGTGTGTGTGAGCATTTGTGGTTGCAAAGTGGATTGGTTTGCGGGTGCGTGTCTTTGGCTTTTGTGTGCAAGAAAAGTGTTAGTGTGGGTAAGGGTGGAAAGGCATGGAGTCTTAGAAGTGACACCTTGCAGTGGTGTCTTTGTGTGTTCACCTGGGTTTTATTGTAAAATGGGTGTGGTGTGTTGTGGTTTCGATGTTTTGTGGGTTAGAAAGTCGTGTGTGTCATGGAGTGTGGGTGTGTGTTATTTTGTGGGTGCAAAGTGGCTTCGTGTGTTTGCGTGTATGTCGGCTGGGTTCTGCTGGCTGTTCAAGTGTGGAAGTCGGGTGGTGAAAGGTGTGTGGATTTGGAGAGACAAAAAGAGGGCAAGAAATCAACCCCAAAAAGGTAGAGAAGCCGAAGTGACCTCCACAGTAGTATTCATAGTACTAATTTATACGAGTCGTATTAATAGTAGTAGTAGTAGTAGTAGTAGTAGTAGTAGTAGTAGTAGTAGTAGTAGTAGTAGTAATAGTAGCAGTGGTAATGTGTCATTGCGGCACTGCACCTTAAAGTTACGGCATTAAGGCCAATCCCTGCAGGTACTCCACTTATTGTTAAGTTACAACCTGATACCCACCTTGTTGCTCAATTTGACGGCAGCTGCCACGTGCAAGAAGGTATTAGTGTTGCGGGTGGTATCGTATGGTCGCCCAAACCAGTTCCGGTAATTCTTGAAACAATTGCCATCCCACTCCAGCCTTGTCCAGATTCTATGTTTGCGGAAATATGCGCCGCTGACGCAACGTTAGACAAGGCATTATTTCTAGCTGCTAGCAATCAAATTAGGTGCGAAAACTGGACAACATGTGGCAAAAGTTAACGCACACACCCATTACAGTGCATTGGTCATACGTCCCTCGCGTCGGCAACAAAGTCGCTGATCACCTGGCAGGACTCCGCTACAAAGCACCCCTTCATGAAGATGTCTTCTTTGACTCGGGTGAGGGTCAGCCTTATATGCAAATAAACACTGAGTGCTTTCCGCCTATTCTGTTGCCTTCCAAGCAATGGCACCTGCAAGCTATACAGGATTTGCATTCCGGAGAGCTGAAACTATTTTTCTTGAAGCCCCCCCCCACTCTGGAATCCGGAACTACTTTTGCGGTTTTGGCTCTACAATCGGATCAAGCCTCCCCCCAAGCTTGATACAACGTGGCCAGGGCTGGTCCAGTATCAAAGGCCATCTTTGCACCCACAGGGTAGATATTATGCCATACGGCACTGGCAAACGAGTAAAAGGCTAACATGTTTCTTGGCCATCGGACCGAACGCAATTGAAATCGACATGAAAGGTGCGCATTATACGCTTTTGCGCCTCCTTACATGTCACAGCCCTACTCACCCACCCCTCCCAACGTTGCTTGAAGCCAGGGAGCTATTTAGTAGTCACCTTGCACGCGCGCCCAAAGCACAAACAGTGCAAACCAAGCACTTGTTGCAAAGAGCAGTTGGAATGGACAGCAATGCTTTCCTTCGGCATGTTTATGAAGGTAGTATTGCTGCTTATGCCATCCCCCCTGCCTTGGCAAGTTTTCTTGCACATTTGGTGCAGGCTAAAGCTACCCTCCAGGTTATGATCCATCAAGGAATCCCTTTTTACCAACCGGATGCAAGGGTCAACAACAGGAATTGGGCAACTTTTGCACTTGAAGCTGCGGAAAGCTTCGTAATGCGAAAAGGGCTCGCTGCAATGCTCCCGTACTGCGCAGGCACAGTGCTTTGGGTACATGACGGGGTGTACGTCAAAAATAGAAACGCAGTTTCGCCCTTCATCGAAGGGGCTACTGAAGCGTTGGTTCAGCTCATCCAGGTGGGGCAGCACTGTCATCCACAGGTCACACCTAACCAGGAATTTGCTAACCTACAAGATGTCTTTGCTATTACCACCACGAAGAGTGAATTTAATGCGGCAGTTGATGCGTTAAACGCTGCGGGTATCGCGTGTCATAGCCCTGCTCTCCCAAAGCGCCCAAAGGCAACCACCAACAGGGTGTCCAAGCGCCTTATCCTGGAAGTTCAGGATCTACTAGAGGTCGAGAGGCAAAGAGACGATAAAAGGAGACGCGTTGATGTTACAGCTGTTCCGCGTAGGGGATTGTGGGTAACACCCCCCTCGTTGTGATGCGTGTAGTCCCCATTTCAACCACCCTCCCTCTTTCGTGATGGCGGCACCTTTGGCTCAGACCAGTTGTGAAGGCCCGGGCACAACCAAACATGCTGGCCGCCACACGCTGCCTCCTGGCTTGGCGTTACCATGAAGCCATTGGTAGTCATTCCAGCACAGCTGACTTCGAACTCACAGTCCTCCCTGCTGCAGCGGGAGCGATCCTCGTGGCTCTCTTAGAGGAAAGCAAGTCGAACGAAGCCCTTTCCCCGTACCATAAGGATCGTTTATATCGAGGCGTCTCCTTTGGTAATCCACTGATCATTCACGAGATTGTCGAAGATCTGGATGAGGAAAACCTCCTACTTGCATGGACTCTCATTGAAGTCATTGCAAGGCTGGACGCTGCCACTCAACCTCGCGCTACCGTGTCAATGCTATGGAAAATAAGTGCACCAAATCTCCGTGCCATCTCGTGCGTTGGAGAACGTGCGCTTGCCCAATCACTTTCGGAGCACTTTTCTTTGACCCCCAAGTGGTCTTCACGAGTTGTCGGGGCTTTAATCGGGCACAAAACTGGATGGGGTAGGGTAGAGGCATTGCTCCAGGTCTTAACGCCAAGAGCAACAGTCATTGCCCGTGAACTGTGTGAGTGTGAACAATTCCCCTATCACTTCTTTTGGCCGTGGTAGTCATACCTTGTTTCTTCTCACACAATAGATCCAGAGCCACGTTATTGGCTTTAATGCCCCTGGCTGGACCCACCTCACTTTGGCCATCTGTTCGCAGACAGTGGAGCTATGCGCCAATGTGTCCACTGAGTGAGGGTGTGGTTGCCCCTTGTACTTTGTGCTCGGTGGGCTTTATTGCCGCTTATGGTACTCGTACCTTTACGTGCTCCTCGGTTATTTGCTTCGTTGTTTGATCACTGCTAACATTGTGATCACCTACCCCTCCCCATCCGAATATAGTTGGCACATGCGTGACAGTTATTTTGCTCAAGCGCTCGTTATGGGAGCACTGACCCTTAACCCGCGCAATGGCCTTCTGTCTGGATTTGGCGCCGGATCATCTTAGGAAGATTCTTGGCTCTTCCATCCATACTTCGCCCTGCCTCTTCTCGTATGACAACAAATTCTGCACCGTGGAGTCCAGTATCGCCTTTTGCATTATGCAGCTGGCTGGCACGGTCTCCATTCGTGCACACTTGGATGCCGATGTAAAGTCCTCCGAATTGGTTGGGGCTGCTCTCCAGCTTATCCACCGCTGTTGGTCCAAGGGACTTGCCCTCCAGTTAAGGGAGATAGATGGATGCGGATGCCTTGAGTGGCAGCAATGGGGGTTGCAAACTCTGCGCGCTATGGGTTCAGTGAGTGTGGCGTGGCATAATGTACTTGCTGGCCACATCGGGCAGGCGAAAAAATTGCGCTCCCGGTAACATTGCATGCATCTTGCAGAATTGCCACTACCACCCTGGGCAGCTACGAGGTGTTTTTTCTTCGGTTGAGCTCGCTGTCCTGTCTGCCTGTTTTCCGTCTTCATGCACCTCTTCTCGCATACCAAAGGTCACCTCCCACCCTGCTTGCTCGTGCCACCCACCATGGTTTTTGGCCTGGCGTTCTTAAACGCCCCTCTGGGCCCCTCCCAGCCGAGAATGGCGCCGGTGCGCCACGAGTGCAAGAGTACCAGTTCACCACCCAAACGGCCTGCGCCTTTCACGAACAGGGTCTTGGTGCGACCTGTGCTTTCGTTGGCCAAATCGCCACCTTCGTCCTCGTTGAAGTTGGACTCGAGTTTGGATGTATGCTCAAGTACACCATGTGTTGCTCACCCTACACGCACGGAGAGTGGTACCTCCTCGACTCTACCCAACTGCGCTGAACTTCTTCCGCTCCTCCTGGAAAACATGGCCTTCCGACTTGATCTCAATCTGGTGCAAATCCAAGTAGTTGTCCAGGGACTGACTTTTGCTGTCCCTCTAGTCAGCTTTCTTGTTGATTGGCCTGTTGGCACGGTCTTTATTGCTGTTGCCTTCCCCTCCTTTGAGCACATGGTAGAGGCGCATCCGGTCCTGGTAGGGTCTTACTTTAGTAGGCGCCTCTGTATTGTCAATCCGCCTGATGGGATGCTCCCTCTCAATCTCACAATCGATCCAATGCTGCCGGTCCTAATGCTGCAAATACTAATTGTGCAACACATGCGGCAACGGAGTGGTTACCTGGAAAGTCGGGCTTTCGTACTTTGCGATGAACAGGGCTTTGTTGCGGACACGTGCACCAAAATCCAAACAGCGTTCCATGAGGATGCGAGGGTGCTTCTTAAGTACAAGTGCCTCACCTTCGAAGGTCACCTGTTTAGATTGGTCTCCGCCTCCCACAGCCTACTTTGATGCTAGGATGGCTGGCTTTGCTGCATTGGTAACGCCCTCTTGCCGCCTTTTGGCTCACACTAGCGTAGTAGTGCTTTGGCTCATGGGAGTCTGAGGCTGCCCCGCGACGTCACTTTCCTGCCGCCACACTATACGACTCGTTGCCTTGCGGCCCAACTTGAGCATGTCAACAGGGGAAGATTGCCTTGACAGCGACCCAAGGCAGCTTGAGTACGCCCGTACTCTTGCTCTGCCGCAAGCTCTGTCCTTGGATTTGTCCCCCGTGGCCTTGACGCTGGTCCTAGGCAATGACCCTCTAATTCCTCTTTGCGGAGGTGGAGAGGACCCTGTGCAAAAACTGACATCGTCAGTCGCGCAACGCCTTCTTGTGGATCTCTGCAACATCAAGGTTGTTCTTGCCCTGCCATTGCAGAGTGTTCATGGCACTGAAAATGCCGCTGATGCCTTCCAGGCTTGGCTTAGTTGGAGCATAAGACAAGAAATAAAGATCGGCCAGGTCTCGGGCGGCTTAGACTTTCATTGGCACATGCTTCATTGGTGCCAATTGGCTATCCAGTCTGTGGCCTGTCTTGCATCGGTTAATTCGCACTGGTTCCGACTTCTCTTGGAAGGTCTGAGGGGAATGCCCTTCTTTGCGATTCCCACGGGGGAACACGCCGGAGCGTTCTTTGGAGTCACGCCTCTTGACGAATGCACTTACGACGTCCATGCAGTTGGAGACTTCCCACTCGCGAGCCTCCGCTTCCTCCGACTGCGTTCACCGTTTACAGCTGACTTTGCCAATCAAACTCCTGCAAGGCAGCTCCTGGGCGGGCGACTTGCTCATGAGCATCATTGGCCTGCCCAAATGGATTCTCCTCACCCGCAGGCAGAGGGCCACTGTGGCAGTCTATGGCCTCGCACACAGTCCACCTTGCAGCGTCACGTGCCTGCCCCTTGGTCAGTCCGTGAAGCAGCCTCTCGTTGTAGGGTAAGGTATGCTGGCCTTGTTGCCAATCTCACCCTTGTGCGCGTTACTCAACATCAAGGCTGTATGATTCAAATCGTTTGGTGCGTTGCCCCCTTTCGACAAGAAGCTCTTGAAGGGGATACTCTCCAACTTACCACTCAACTTTTCCCTGCCTTATGTGCTTTGTGCCCGAACCGCCTGCAGCCAGATCTCCTTGGGGTCTTCGCTGTTTCGCAACTTAGTCACCTACCTGTCCCTCCGTGCTGTGCCCTGGTAGATTGGCCGGTGGGCACACCGTTCACTGTATATGCCTACAATGATCTCCTGGCTGTAAGGGCTGCGCATCCACCCGTCACTGTTGGCTGGCCGTCCTGGCACCTGCAGCTCCTCAACCCAAGCGATTGGAATGACCTACCTTGCCCTGTTTTGGCTGCTTGTAGCTGGCCTGTGTCCCTGTTGATGGTCAAATGCGTGCAAGCGATGAGAGAACGCAGTGGGCACCTCGAGTGTCGATCTTTTGTCCTGGCCGACTCACAAGGGGCAGTTGCGAGTCCTGCGTCGGCAGTACTCCGAGCTTTTGCTCCGAATGCAAACATACTCCTGAAAATGCAGTAGGGACCCCGCCCCTTCACTAATGCTTGGCCTTGGAAGCATGAGGGTCTCGTTCTCCAGTTTCACACTGCTTTCGCGGTTTTGCATTCTAGGGAATGTGTTGGCGGGACTTTTTCATGGGTGCTGTGCAGTGCTGGCTCAGGTCAACTCTGTAGATCCGAGGTAGTCCACCGCCTTCCCCTCAGGAAGGCATCACTGACATGGTTGAGGCATCCAGCCCTCAAATCCATATGGAACGTCTTGCTCCGCTGCTTGTGATTGTCTCGCAGTTGAGCCCTACGTCGGCCTACTGTAGGCCCGCCTCCAGGCACAGCGATAGACACCTTCACGACTGCCCATTGGATGCATTGCGTTGTATCCTCTTTGATGCGTGCACTGTGTGCTTGAGCCTGTGGTTATAGAGCCGCGCGAAGGCCTCTCTGAGCCTCCACAAGTGTACCTCTGGCGGCAACAACAGTCGAATTGGGGTTGTTGTTATACTCGCCTCCCTCACGTCGCTCCTGGAGTCGAGAATGATAGGGTTGCCCTCCCGTCCCTGAGGGAAACCGCGAGAGTGGCTGCTGCTTGTCGGCGGGGAGGTATCATCGGGGCTTGGGCATCGCGCAGGCGTTTTGTGACATCGACGTCAACCTTCGCCAGTACACAGCGTGTTGTGCCCGTCGTGCGTGTGAACTGCACCCATTTCAAATTGCAGCTTCATGTTACGGAATTGATGGACTTGGGTGTCGCGCGAATGCGAAACAATGCTATACTCTTCCCCTCCTCTAGCCAGGCTAGGACCCCAGTCACTGGGCAAGTGGAGGAGGACGGTTGAGTTGCTCATGCCACGTGAGTGCGCCCGCACTCACACGGCGGTGTAGGAACCTGCATCTCTTCTCAAGGCAGTAGATCCATTTACGTTCTCTGTACAAGTTTGACGAGCAGTGACCCCTCACCGCAATTTCCGAGCAGGGGCTCGGTGAAGCGGCTCAGGAGCTCCCGTTCGGGTTGCTCCCTTGCTCCCGAGTATTACCTGCGGAGAATCTTGTGAGGGTGCGGGAGTGATTTGATGTTGGGTACGTGAGTGCGCCCGCACTCACACGCCCTAGTCCCCCGCATGGATTGACAGTTTGTTCCTGTGGCTCATAGCCCTCTCAGCCGCGAACATAAAGGAGTGATGGTATTACCCGCTAACTTGCCCCCTTGTTCTGTGCCGCCAGGGCTCACAGGAGCAGGCGCCCGCTTGCCCTCCCCGAACCAACTGCCCGGCATGGCTGCTTCGTTGGTCATTGGTGGCAGCCTTTACACTGCTGTCAATGGAGATGGCGACAGTGACTGGGAAAGATGCTACCCTTACGAACACCCGGAGATCTTTTCCAGCGAGCCCATCCTCGAAGGCCACGGCCACACTTGTAGTGCTGGCTGGATATCGCTCACCAAGCTCCTCGTACTGCAAGGAATCCGCGATGCCTCGGCAGCCCAAGGGCGTCCTAATCAACGGACCCTCGCCATGGTTGCTGCGGCCGAACTCGCGCACTCTGTTGGAGGTCATCGTG
>CAJNDS010001454.1:0-18295 GCA_905221605.1 Symbiodinium natans
GTGAAGACAAAGCTCGATGCCACAAGAGGGAGATTGTCATGCAAGCACGCAGCAAGGGCTTGGGTTTTTGCTGTCTGAAAAAGCGACCCTCCATGTCAATGCTATGTGTCTCCCGTACAGCGACATCCATGTGTGCAACTCCATCATATAGGCCAGTATCGCTCTCCTCAGCGCTCAGGGATTTTGCGAGATCCTGCAGCCACAGTGGGTAAAAGCACAAATGTAGAGCGGCCCAACAGCTACTGCATTCCGTAAGCTCGTCCCGCCTGGTCGCGTTCTCCGGCAGTTGATCCGATTGCAGTATTGTGGCGATGTGCTCCATGAACTGGGCTAAGGCTTCTGCTCGATCCGTCCCTCCCCGTTGTGTCAGCACCGCATGGATCGTGGACAGGACAGTGTACGCCGGTATTTGCCGTGCAGTGTTCCTAAGTGCAGAATGGAAATCTTGCTCCGACAGTGCTCGCCCCTCACCGGAAAAGTGGATCCAGCATATTGCTGTCAAGGCATGTAGCGCCCCTTGAACATGAAAAGTGACCATAGGTGCAGTCTGCGTGGGCGGGGCATGTTCGGTGGAAGTCTGTGTGTCTGGTACCGTAGCGTCGCGGCAAGTGTGTGATGTTGGTGCCGTAGGTGTGTCTCCCGGGCAGATCAGCGGGATGGGTGCCGCAAGCTGTTCTAGGACGGGAGTACTGAAAATGTTCGGCACATTGTTCTGTCCTCCCGGGTGCGGTGTCCGCCTACCCGGGTTGTCCCCCACTGCTGTCTTCCCTGGAGCCGCATAAGCCAAGGTAACATAGAGCAAAAATAAACTCACAGCCAGTCTCCATGTGTACAATCGAGAGAAATGCATTTGGAGTTTTGCACTCATGGCAAGCAGCTACAGAGCTACGAGAAAGAAGCGAGGACACTGTGGCCCCCCAAGCAACACACAACAAGAAAAAGATTCACTTGAGCCGGGGGCTTCTGGGATTCGGGCGCTCTAACCGAATAGTGTCTGTGCGCGGCTGCTGCATTGCTCGGAGCGACTCCTCCTCACAAGGAAGGTCCTGGCACCAATGGTAGCTGTTCAAGAAGATAGTTAACATAAAGACAGGTCCCGGCCAAGGAGCAGAGCGCTGATCATGTAAACTCTATCGGCTATGACTGTGGTGTTTCGACTATGGCTGCATGGAAGGGTGTGCTGTCAGAGTCTCGCGGCAATTCTGGCATCCGCACTTCTGTGGATTACTGACATTGGAACATTTTGGGCCAGCCACAGTCCCCTGATTGAACCAGAGCTTGTTGTCGAACGCTTTAGCCATTGAGAGTATTTGAACGGCTGCTGTATTGCTCAGAACTGCTCCTCTCCTCAAGAGAGAGTACCGGCGCCCGAAGGTGCACCCTTACTGCTTAGAAGTTTTAGCTGAATGTTGGGCCAGCTTCCAAAGCAAAAGCAGCTTGTCTATGGCTCTGCTTTCCTGGTGAAATTGGTGCGGCACTCGTATTGCTGTAGCGCAGGCTGTGCCCGCTGAGATGAGCTGCAGTGCAGTTCATGTCACGACGGCCTGACACTGATAGATTTCAGCAACTGCCTTTCCACCGTCTTTGGACCTGAGCGCTTTGCACCTGCGCACCTGGCAGTCCTACTGGCATAGCTGCTTGATTGGGACCTTAGACCTGGGCACCTTGCACCTGTGCACCTGACCTGGGAGTCCTGCCAGTCTGGCTGCTGGATTGAGACCTTGGACATGTGCACCTGGGAGTCCTGCCAGCCTGGCTGCTGGATTGGGACCTTGGGCCTGGGCAGCTGCATTGTACCCCCAAACCCTAACCCCACAACACTTGCCCTGGATATGAGCCAGGCTTTCGATAGAGTGGACAGAACCAAACTCAGCGAGGCACTTTGCCGCACAGGAATGCCAGCTGAGCTGATCAATACGATCATTCAATGGCACAATACCATCCAGTATCATCTACAGGTGGCCGACCTCACGGAGACCGTGCATTGTGGAAGAGGACTGAGGCAGGGTTGTACACTATCCCCCACATTATGGGTGGCCATCACAAGCCACGTAATGTCAATGATTGGGCAACATGTGCCGGAGGAGTGGGTTCGAGATCAATTGACTCTCTTCGCAGATGATGTTCTTGGGCAATGGACGTTTCATTCCGAACGGGACTTAACTTTTATGCTGCAATGCATGGATGCCATTTTCAACGTGTTGGAAGCATTTGGCATGAAGGTGAATGTCCAGAAATCGTCGCTCCTCATTCAAGTCAAGGGTCGAGTGGCAGCGGAATGGTTAAAGGCGCGGACGCGAACGGTGAAGGGGGTCAAGACATTTGTCACGGCAACACCCCAGGCAGAATTCTGTCTATCCCAATCGTGCAACAGACCAAGTACCTCGGCATCATGCTAAGCTACCACAATCCAGCGAAACACACAGTTGCTTATCGACTGAGACAAGCAGAAGCGCAACGTCGGCGACTACAAAAAGTCCTACAAGGGAAGCATGTTCTGTCGATTAAACAGCGTGTCCAGCTATGGAAGGCGTGTATCTGGACTTCTCTACAACATGGTTTGAACGCTGTGGGAGTTGGATGGGAGGAGCTTAGGCTGATCCGTTCATGCTGTGCAAGGCAACTCCGTGCGATTTCGTCCAGCCCAGTCCACATAACACATGAGAGCACGGAGGCACTTTTTAAACGACTTGGTTTTGAGGAGCCGCACCTTTTGTTACAAAAGCGGATGCATACACTTTCCACCACTTTGACGAACAGCACAGACCCAATGATGAACATGACTGCGCTCATCAATACGGTTCAACAGAACCAATTGCAACTTGAGCAGGCCATTCGACATTGGCAGAATTTCAAGATTCGACAAACACCTGATGCCACACCAGACCAGGGTACACTACTACTCCCTGGAGAGGGCGGGATGTGGCTGCAACCTGTCGCTACATCCAAAGGTGTTTTGCCCGCTCAGTTCATGTGTCCTCAATGCCTCCTGTTCTTTGTGGATATGAGAATGCTGAAGAAGCACCATGTCGAGTCGCACGGCATCCCCCTTGAACCACTCCTCCGCAACTTTGACCGTTTTCTGCACAGCAAAGATGACATGCCCACATGTCGACACTGTGAACATGAATTCCAAACATGGCAGGCGCTACAAGGTCACATCTTGGACAATCACTGTTCTACTTTTTGGCTGAAATGCCAGGACCCGCAACGTGAGATTGAGGACACCTCGTCTCCGGGCCACCCGACCTTCGAACAAACACAGGCGGGAGATTGGAACAGGACCAACAGAGCGGACCCTGTAGCGTACCATGAAGACCTGCGCACTTTCCTGGGAACACATGGATGGCCTGCTATTGTACAGCTCAGGTCCATTTGCATGCACTTGAGGTCGCATTGTGCAATTTGTGATCAGTGGACACATCCATGGAAATTGAAGTTGCATTATAGAGGCAGCCACTCCACTATCTGGCAAGACTATGGCATTATGGTTGACCAGGACTGCTCACTGGTTCGAAGGCAAGCTGTGACACCTTGTCGCTTCTGTGGAGCGCAAGTCCGTAATGCGGTCTCGCACACATCTAAATGCCCTACTATTTGGCAGGTTTGCTTGCTGATGCGTTTATGGCACGATGAACAAACTATGCGGCCTCTTGACGCGCAGCAACACCGACGACACGTGCTACGGCTTGCCAGAGAGCGCCAACGCCGACAATCGAAGGCGCGTAAGATGCAATTATTGGCGGCAAAAGAGCCTCTGTTAAATCCACCAGTGAGCAGTGACTTCTTTCCGCATACACCCGAGCTTGAATCAGCCCTGGTCCTAAGCGCAAACTGGATGCATGTGCTGGAGGACGTCTCGTGGTGTGAACAAGCTCGACACCAGTGTGTTCAATGCAAAGTGCCCACTGCAGACGTGCGTGAGTTCATGCAACATTGCGCTTTTGCACATGAAGGGTTCTGGCAACACCGACCTGATTATGTTCACAATAGCATTTTGCTCAATCAAGCTGCGACACCTTGCTGCTGGTGCCACGCTACGACGCACAGGCCAACATTACATTCACAATATTGCATGCCAGTGTTGAACGCGGCCCTGCTGCATTATACGTCTGTTCATCTCTTGCTTGAGGATGGAATCCACACCGATGGACGAACTCAAGACCATGTACGGCGAAATGCTGCCGTCCTTGAGCAGCACCACATGCACTCCGGAGACCACACCGTCGAGGTCAACAGGAAAGAGATCGGCGTCTCCGACACATCCACAAAGCCACAAAGGACAGGGCCGGAAGAGTACAAAGGGACGCGGAAGGGGACGCGGAGCACCGCACCCGAAAACGTCTCTCTTTCGGGAGACCTCAAGCCTCATGGACGACACGTATCACCTGGAGAAGGACATGGTCAAGGAGCTGGTCCGCCTGTCTCTGAGGCACGAGCAACAGTTGATGCGATTGGGCCAAGACACTGTTTTACTGTTCACGTTCCAGAACAGGCCAGGCGAGAAGGAAAACATCCTGCCCGCGTTGTTCAAGATAAGCCAGGCCTGGAAGCAGAAAATGGAGAGCGAGACCAAGCCAACAATGTCCTTGCGGGTCACGGTGGTGCAGTGCCTCTGTGCGGAGCTCCTCGACCGCGTCAAGAAGGTGACTACCACGGAGGCGTTCAAAGCAGTGGTGGTGCGGCAGCAATGGCTAACACCGGAGGGACACTGGAACTTCCTACGCTGGAATGCCGAGACGGAGCAGCTGGACAAGATCGAGGGACAGGGCATCACGCAAGAGGAGTTGGAAAAGTTGATCGAAACCATCCAACAGAGTTGCATGATGCCTGGAGCCCTCTACAGATTTCAGGCGACCAGAAGGCTGGCAGCGGAACTGGCGGGACACCAACTGACCTTCGTAGCGGAGGTGGGGCTGAGGCAGCCTGGGGCACAAACACTGTACCAGTCTCTCGCCAGGATCCAAGGGGTAGCGGCGTTGCAGCTAGTGGGTCTACGTGTTCATCACCCGCGACTCCAGATGTCACCGCTGGCGGACACCCTCAGCCGATATCTCAAGTGGTCACTACCTTGGCGTTGCGTAATCCCACCAACCTTTGTTATCTGAATTCCGTTGTCAGTGCATGGTTGTGGCTTGCGGCGAAAACTCAAGGTGAATCGAGTACACTCTTTGGACGAGCTTCCGCAGCTTTTCAACGTATCCTGGCATCAAATAGCACATCACCATATATAGCCGGCATGCTTGCATGGCGCCACATACTCTTGACATGGCCCCAACTACACCAACAAAACGATGCTCATGAATTCTGGATATATCTCCAGGATTTTGCCAGAGCGCCTGTCTTCGAAGGAGTTTGGGAGGCGAGGACTGCAGTTGAGGGCCCCGGACGATACATCCGAGAGCTTCAGGGCACACTCTCTGCAGGAATAACTGTTCCTTTGCCACAACGAACAACGGACCTGGATTCCTGTCTTGCAGCTTGGTGTAGACAGCCCTTCATACATGCCCTGGTGCAGGCGCCTCTTTGGTTATGCATACACTTGCCGAGATATGTTGAGCAGGCCGGAAGGATTCGCAAAAACAGGGTCTGTGTTCGCATTGATCCAGGGAACATCACATATGTACCTGTATTTTGCAGAGATGGTACCACGGTGCAATGGATGCCGTACCGAATCCTTGCAGGTATCACTCATGCAGGGCGCGACACCAAATGTGGTCACTACCGGGCCTTCTTAAGTGATGCACCGCTGAGCACCAACACCTGGTTTACCGACGACGGCCAACCAGCAAAAAGCTGCACAGATGACCTTCTGCACCACATTCACCATGAATGCTACATGTGTTTCCTTACACGCATGTGAGGGTAATCATGCAGACAATGCCAGCATATGTGGTCGAGGGCACCTCCCACAACTGCAGGTACTTACATTTACTTCCGCTACAACATGAGTTCGCGAAGCACACCTGATCTGCTTTTTCACACCACATTTCTGAACAATGTGTAGGCTGTACAGCTTTAATCTGATGGACTGCGAGGTTTAAGGACCGGGTCAATTGCTCGTTTTCTGACCTGCTTGCATCTCGATGCGGGGTCTATCCCTCACCGAACATGTACATCAGAGGATTTTACTTCTCACCTGCCATCACGATTGGCCGCATGCTCTTGGCATGTGCTTTTCTGTACATTGTGTCGCGCTAGGCTTCCTTACCCGAAGCTGCGTATGCAAATGCAAAAAATGCCCGAATCCCAGTAGTGGTTCAATCAAGGGATGTGGCTGGCCTGAAACGTTCTTACGTTCATAATCCACACAGGTGCGGATACCAGAATTGCCACCTTGAGTGGTTTACCCTGGTGGACCGCCAGCGGGGTCCACGAGACGCTGCGCAGCACATCCTTTCCAAGCAGTCATAGGGGAAAAACCGCCGTCATAGCCGATGGCGTCTACACAATCAGCGCTCTACTGCCTGATTGGGACTCGCCTACATGTCAACTTTCTCCATGTTGAGAAGAGGAGCAGTTCAAGCTAAGTAGCCGCGCAAAGATCCCAAACGGTAACTGTGTATTAACCCCACTCATTGAAGAAGGGATTGTGGCTGGCCTCAACCGTTCCTGTTGAAATAAAGCATGAGGTGCGGATGCCGGAATTGCCGCATTGAGCGGTTTACCCCGGTGGACCGCCGGCCGAGTCCACGAGACTCGGAGCAGCGCATCCTTACACGCACATAAGGATGGGACTTACTGCAGTTCTAACCCCTGGGGTCTGCATGCACAATGCTCTGCTTCCTTTGCTACGAAGCGGAACTCGCAGAGCTGGAAAACTGCTCACCCTGCATCAACGAACTTATACCGCAAAGAGTTGAATCGCATTCCCCTGCATCCCAAGGTGACATCAGCGTGCTGCCCTCCCGGCAGCAAGCCCACTGCCCGAAGCTCCACATAAATGTGTTATTCCAAGCCAGCTGATCCTCCTACGATCCTCTGCCTTTCTGCAAAGTGATCCATGTGGGACGCCGCTAGATGGACACTATGGGCGACGGCCAACAGGTACGACCCAATTGCAGATCGGTGCGTGTTTGCTGGACGCAGTGAAACACATTAGGACGACGGGGAGAAGACCTTTTCACATCTGAGCGCTAAGCTACACCTTGTCTAGCTCCAACCCAATTTTCGGTGCTCGGACGGTGCAAATCGCCCGCAATGAGCAGAGCCCGCTCGCTCAGCGTTCAATAAAAAATAGTAGTAGTAGTAGTAGTAGTAGTAGTAGTAGTAGTAGTAGTAGTAGTAGTAGTAGTAGTAGTAGTAGTAGTAGTAGTAGTAGTAGTAGTAGTAGTATAGTAGTAGTAGTAGTAGTAGTAGTAGTAGTAGTAGTAGTAGTAGTAGTAGTAGTAGTAGTAGTAGTAGTAGTAGTAGTAGTAGTAGTAGTAGTAGTAGTAGTAGTAGTAGTAGTAGTAGTAGTAGTAGTAGTTAGTAGTAGTAGTAGTAGTAGTAGTAGTAGTAGTAGTAGTAGTAGTAGTAGTAGTAGTAGTAGTAGTAGTAGTAGTAGTAGTAGTAGTAGTAGTAGTAGTAGTAGTAGTAGTAGTAGTAGTAGTAAGTAGTAGTAGTAAGTAGTAGTAGTAAGTAGTAGTAGTAAGTAGTAGTAGTAAGTAGTAGTAGTAGTAGTAGTAGTAGTAGTAGTAGTAGTAGTAGTAGTAGTAGTAGTAGTAGTAGTAGTAGTAGTAGTAGTAGTAGTAGTAGTAGTAGTAGTAGTAGTAGTAGTAGTAGTAGTAATAGTAGTAGTGGTAGTAGAGGCACCTTCGCATGCTGGATGAAGAAGAGCAGTGGGCCGTGTCGCGTCAGGTGTCGAATTACTTTACCGAATGAACTATGAACGACTTCCGATCTGCAGGCCTTTTCTACCTATGGAAGGTGCCCTTAATTCAAGGCTCACAAATTTTTCGGGCTCACTCATAGAATCGTTTTCCCTGTTTAAGGAGACCGAAGTATTGTTATTGATTTGATTGAAATCTTGGTATGATTGTGTGGGTGTTTAGTTCTGCCAGTGTCTCCGAAGAGAATATGGCTCAAATTGAATCCATCTTCTGCATTTGGTAGAGTCTCCACTCGTGCAAAAGCAGCGGCCAGCTTTGTCTTCGAAAATTTACGGCCTCTCAGATGACGAAGACATATATCTTTTCTTCGTCAGAAAATGTTTAGAATAATACGAAGAACAAAATACTGGAACACTCATAAATCGGTTCAATAGTGCCAAGGGAAAATTTTTTGAAAAATACAAACACTATATGAACTCCAGCAATTTTGATAGTTCCAACATTTTTTCGAAAAGAAGCAAACCCCGAGAGCTTTTATGATACAACATTTGTTCTTGAAATGCAGAAAATTCGGTTTTTCAATTTTTCCCATAGTTACAATCTCCGAATAAATTTTACGTAAATAGAGCATGTAGATCAAACGAATGGACAAACTTAGACAAATGAATATTGTAAAATACACATATAATGAACATAGTAGTAATCTTTTCCCTTGAGTACACTCATGGAGTAGCATTTGAAAAAGAATACTTAGTCGAAATCAAGAAGCCAAAAAATCGAGAAACAGAAAAACACAAGCCGAGCAAAACCATTAAAGACCAACAAATGACAACCAACAAGTCCAAAAACCACGAAGCCAACCTATTCCAGAACCAAAAGTTGGGCTTGCCTTTACCGTCGGATATTTTGTATTGATACTCTGTTCTCGAATAGAAGTCTATGATTTTTTGATCCCTGTCCCTCCAAATGCGCTGGTCACGCCCCTGCGCCCAGCTGCGCGGCGTAAACTAAGTTTCCCGGCAAGCTGGCCCAAAACCACACGAAACCAAAAAAGCTGAGGCTGCCCCAAGCCACACGAAGCGTAACAAACTGCATGTACCCGGGGGCGCACGAAGCTGGTTTTCTTTGGTTTTCTGCATTTTCCTTGTTTCTTGTCTTCGTAGAGCAGTCACGATTGACAGCTGAATCCTTGTGCCTTTAATTTGGGACTTCGCTTGAAGCAACAACCTGGCAAAACATGCGGCATTTTCCTGTGGTGGTTGTGAAACTGGTGGGAGTCAAAGTTCCAATGCTTTCTTGATCATGCCAATGCTCGTGACGAAACTCAAAACGGGCCATTCGCAAATTTTTGTGCCAAGCAACGAAACATTCTTCTATAACGTTTGCTTGAAGTCGGTGAGTAACCTTCATGATGTATTCTTTGTGCCTCCCCACATGAAACTGTTGTGTGGGCTTGCTTCAAATTTCGTCAACGGCGATGGGGGCGGAGGTTTTGGTTCATGCCGAAAAACAAGAAAGTCCAGGTATCCCATGTACTGGGAGGGCAGGCAAGTAGTGTGTCACGTGATCAAGGGCTGGAGAGCGGCTATGTTGATTTTCGCACGAAGACGTGAAAGCTTTTGCAAGCTGTTGACGTTGGTTGCACCACGGCGGGCTTGTCGCATTTGCTTGGTATGTCTTCAGGGTGGGCATTGTATTTTGCTTTCTATTTGTCTTGGAACTTCGGCATCTGCAGCATGCAGGTTGAAAGTTTGAGCCGAAAGATCCATAGTCACCGCACGATGTCTACATGGTTATGACGATTCATGGGAATTGTGGTGTGCGTGTTCTGGTACTTCCTGGTTCACATATGCAGGGTTCACAGCGGCGGTTGTAAAGGGCTTTGTCAGTGGGATTCGCCATGGAAGCAGCGCAGCCGCTGAGCGCTCGGTCCGAGGCGAAGACTTTAAATGACAAGCGCATAAACAATTCCAAAGAAGCCAAAAAAACATTGTCCAGCTGCCTTCGTGTGGAAAGGTTGATCTATGTGTTGACAGGTAAATTTCGTTCGATCGGATAAGCTTCAAGGAAGCCTTTAAATCCCCCAAACTCCTGAATGACGGTACGGGGGGACAATTTCCCTCGAGAGCTGACAAATCCCGAAACCTTGCCTTCGGTGGTTGCGAGGATGCTGCCTCCATGCCGAACTCTGCACGAGGGCTCCTCGAGGACGGTCTTCGCTTGTTTGTCGTGCAAAATGGACGCAAAGGTACGCAGGCTTGTTGTTTGTGGGGTTTCAGGCGTCAGCGAGGGGGGCCTGGGACATAGGAAGAAGGTCCAAGGCATACAAGATAGCGGTGGCGGATTGAGATCTGCTGAAGCATCGAGCCCTTGTCGTTGCAGTGATACAAGACATCCGAGCCGCCGAGCCACAGTCTTGGTTCAGGTGGAGCAGCCGGACTTGCAGATGCCCATGAAGGGGTCCCATGAAATCTCCGAAGAGGACCCCGTTGAACCTCTTGCCCCATGGTTTTTTGGAAGCTTCGGGGCATCGAGTAAGCATACATTGAGCCCCAGCTGCCCTTTACATCGTCCCAACCCCTTCGTTGAACGCTTGTCACGTGCTGGATGTTGAGTTATGGTCGTTTTGGGGTGCGAGAGTAGGAACTGCGATTAGGTCCTCAACGTGTGGTCTGGTGCAGATCTTACCTTAAGGACCGGCGGTTTTGAGGTTTAGGGGTTTTATGATTTCGACACGGTGTGGACTTCAACATCACAAGCAGTAAGATAAGGACAGCCACATGCAGGAGTTTCAACAACTGGATGTCTTCATCAATCAGATGATTGGCTGCTTGCAGCAGTGTGAGCCGCACAGACTGCACAAAGAAAACGAGTCAGCGAGTCTGCATGTTCTCCCAAAGCCAGTCCTTGATGCAGGCGAGTTGTGGATTACTGCGAGTTGGTTTACCACGACAAGTGTCAGCCGAGGCTGATCTTCTTCGTCGGCCTGCCTCTGATGGGCCCTCTGACCCTATAAAAAGTTGAAGGTTCGCCGAAGGCCCCGAGGTGGGAGGAGTGTTTTACGGTGCAGGGATCTGGTTCCATTTTGGGTTGCCCAGTGCAAGCGCAACATTATGCCACCTTGAAATTGCCCAGTGACGCAGCATGATGGCCTAAAGTCACGCGACAGCAGAACAGCTCAGGCATAGCCGGTGCTTTCTTTACAACGAAGGAAGCAGGCCCCGAAGAGTTTGGGTGGATTCCGTTTCGAATACCCACAAAGGAACACGTGCCACACAGTGAAGCATGTTTTTTTGCTGTTTGTTGGAAATGCGTACAATGGATACAGTATCCAAGCAACCGGATGGCTGTATGTGGCGATTTGGGTTAATTTTAGGTAAGTTTGAGGTTCAGGGTGTTAGCACCAAAAGGCGCAACTAGGCTGTCAAGGGCATGTGCATGCTCCGAGTCGCTGCTTTGCGTTTGTGGGGGTGTGTTCTTTGGACGGGATCCTCAGGGAACTAGAAGGACCGAATTGACAGGTTTCCCAATTCTCTTTTACCTCGGGTACGTGCCCCTCCTGCTGGTCAACAAGGGCATCGAGCTTTATTTCCTCCAGCACTGGAAGAACATGGCTGGCAGCTCAGACGCCACATGTTACCACAGCCAGGCCTCAATCCCAACATTCCCAACCCTCAAGCTCTTTTCGTTCTTTTCTTCCCGCCCGAGCCTACTATTGTCCTCGGCCCTCTGTTTTCGCTGTTGGGATGAAACTGTGAGCCAAAAAGAAAAGGAAAGAAGAAAAACCTCCCCAAAATCCCCCCAACCCAAGACCCCCCCAAAACAAAACAAAAACCCACCAAAAACCCCCCAAAACCCCCCCCAAAAAACCCCCCCCCAAAAAAAAAAAAAAAAAAAAAAAAAAAAAAAAACCCCAAACCCCCCCCTAGAAACCCCCCCCCAAGACCCCCCCCAAAACCCCAAAACCCATCCAAAACCCCCCCCCAAAACCCACCCTCTCCCTGCCTCCCTGCCTCCTCCCTCCCTGCCTCCTCCCGAAAATGAAAAACATAGTTCCAAAAAAAAAACTTTCGCCCAAAACTTTCGCCCAAAACTTTCGCCCAAAACTTTCGCTCAAAACGTTTCGGTCAAAACGTTATTGGGACCCAAACCCTATACAATTTCTATAAACCCTAAACCCTAAACCCTAAACCCTAAACCCTAAACCCTAAACCCTAAACCCTAAACCCTCAAGATTGGCTCCCAGAGCCCAAAATTGGCTCCCCCAAAGCCCAATTAAAAGCCCAAAATTGGCCCCCAAAGCCTACAACTCCACGCCGCCCCCTCCCCCCTCCCAAAAATGAAAAGCATAGTTCCAAAAAACAAAACGTTTCGGTCAAAACTTTCGGTCAAAACTGTCGGTCAAAACGTTTCGGTCAAAACGTTTCGGTCAAAACTTTCGGTCAAAACTTTCGGTCAAAACTTTTTGGGACCCAAACCCTATACAATTTCTATAAACCCTAAACCCTAAACCCTAAACCCTAAACCCTAAACCCATAAACCCCTAAACCCTAAACCCTAAACCCTAAACTGAAGACCGGCCCCCTTTCCAGCGATAGGGGCCGGTCGTTAGCAGGCCACCGGCAGGGGCCTGCGGACCCGTAGGCGAAGGCCGAAAGGCGAGCCGTAGGGTCCTGGACCTCAGGTCCACGCGGCGCTCGAATAGGCCGCTTCTGTCAGCCTATATAATGATAGCCCTAAACCCAGGTGCAAACGACCGGGCAGGCTTGAAGTCCTCTGGGCTCATTAGGGCCCGAAAGCTTAAAGGAAGAGTTTGGGAACCTGAAATTAAGGCCCGGAGGCTTAAATTCAGGGTTTGGGCACTCAAAATTAAAGCCCGGAGGCTTAAATTAACGGTTTGGGAACCTAAAATTGAGGCCCGGAGGCTTAAATTACGGGTTTGGGAACCGAAAATCAAGGCCCGGAGGCTTAAATTAAGGGTTTGGGAACCTAAAATTAAGGCCCGGAGGCATAAATTAAGGGTTTGGGAACCTAAAAAGGCCCGGAGGCTTAAATTAAGGGTTTGGCTAAAATTAAGGCCCGGAGGCTTAAATTAAGGGTTTGGGAACCTAAAATTAAGGCCCGGAGGCTTAAATTAAGGGTTTGGGAACCTAAAAATAAGGCCTGGAGGCTAAAAATTAAGGGTTTGGGAACCTAAAATTAAGGCCCGGAGGCTTAAATTAAGGGTTTGGGAACCTAAAATTAAGGCCCGGACGCGCTTAAATTAAGGGTTTGGGAACCGAAAATTAAGGCCCGGAAGCTTAAATTAAGGGTTTGGGAACCTAAAATTAAGGCCCCTTAAGGGTTTGGGAACTTAATCTTAAGGCCCGGAAGCTTATTTTAAGGGTTTGGGAACCTAAAATTAAGGCCCGGAGGCTTAAATTAAGGGTTTGGGAACCTAAAATTACGGCCCGGAGGCTTAAATTAAGGGTTTGGGAACCTAAAATTAAGGCCCGGAGGCTTAAAAATTAAGGGTTTGGGAACCGAAAATTAAGGCCCGGAGGCGCTTAAATTAAGGGTTTGGGAACCGAAAAAACAAGCCAGGAGGCTTTAAATTAAGGGTTTTGTGAAACCTACAAATTAAGGCCCGGGACGGTTAACGTTTGCTGAAGGGTTGCTGGGAACCTAAAAATTAAGGCGGAATTGGGAAACCTAAACCAGTAAGGCCGGCAGCTTAATAAGGGTTGGGAACCTCTAAAATTAAGGCAGGATGGCTGGCGGGTTTGGAAACCGAAAAAATTTTTACGGACGAGAGGCTTTAAAAAACAAGTGGTTGGGAACCTAAAATTAAGGCCCGGAGGCTTAAATTAAGGGTTTGGAAACCGAAAATTAAGGCCCGGAGGCTTAAATTAAGTGTTTGGGAACCTAAAATTAAGGCCCGGAGGCTTAAATTAAGGGTTTGGGAACCGAAAATTAAGGCCCGGAGGCTTAAATTAAGGGTTTGGGAACCTAAAATTAAGGCCCGGAGGCTTAAATTAAGGGTTTGGGAACCGAAAATCAAGGCCCGGAGGCTTAAATTAAGGGTTTGGGAACCTAAAATTAAGGCCCGGAGGCTTATTTTAAGGGTTTGGGAACCTAAAATTAAGGCCCGGAGGCTTAAATTAAGGGTTTGGGAACCTAAAATTAAGGCCCGGAGGCGCTTAAATCAAAGGTTTGGGAACCTACAATTTAAGCTCGGAGACTTAAATTATGGGTTTAGGAACCTCAAATTACCGCCCGGAAGCTTAAATTAAGGGTTTTGGATTAAGGGTTTGGAACCTAGAATTAAAGCCCGGGGGCTGAAATTACGAGTTTGGGAACCTAAAATTAAGGCCCGGAGGCTTGAATTAAGGGTTTTGGAACTTAAAATGAAGGGTCGGAGGCTTAAATTCAGGGTTTGGGAACTCACGTTTAAGGCCCGGAGGCTGACATAAAAGGTTTGGGAACCTGAGAAAATTAGGCCTGGAGGCCTGAAATAAGGGGTTTGGGAACCTAAAATTAGGGCCCGGAGGCTTAAATTAAGGGTTTGGGACCTTAAAATAAAGGTCCGGAGGCGTAAATTAAGGGTTTGGGAACCTAAAATTTAGGCCCGGAAGCTTAAATTCAGAGTTTGTGAATTAAAATCACGGCCCGGAATTTAAAATTCAGGGGTTTGGGAATTTAAATTAAGGCCCGGAATTTAAAATTAAAGCCCGGAGGCTTAAAATAAGGGTTTAAGAACCTAAATGAAGGGTCGGAAGCTTAAATTAAGGGTTTGGGAACCCACGTTTAAGGCCCGGATGCGTAAATTAAGGGCTTGAGAACCTAAAACTTAAATCAAGGGTTGGGGAACCTCAAATTAAGGCCCGGAGGCTTAAATTAAGGGTTTGGGACTTTAGAAACACAGGCCCGGAGGCTTACATTAAGGGTTTGAACATGCTTTGAAAGTTTGCTAAGACCACGGAGTGGATTCGAGTCGAGCCTGCTGCTTTTGCCGTCGCCAATCCTGAAAGGGCTTGAAAGTCTTCCAGGGACCACGGAGTGGAATCGAGTCCAGCCTGCCGCTTTTGCCGCAGCCAATCCTGAAAGGGCTAAACGTCCAGCCTTGAAACGGTTTCGAAGAACTGCTGAGTGGAAACGAGTCGAGACTGCTGACGGTTGCTCATTTTGGGGATTCTGCTCTACCAAGCCATATATCCCCCCTTGATAGGGGGGTTGGGGGGTAGACAACCCTAAACCCGTCTAAGGTTTGTATTTTGGGCGGGAGGGGGGGCATTGCAGCCATGCGCCGACCCCCAACCACTTCATGGAGGGGGTCGAAGCGCACTCGCAGCGAAAACCCTAAACCCTAAACCCTAAACCCTAAACCCTAAACCCTAAACCCTAAACCCTAAACCCTAAACCCTAAACCCTAAACCCTAAACCCTAAACCCTAAACCCTAAACCCTAAACCCTAAACCCTAAACCCTAAACCCTAAACCCTAAACCCTAAACACTAAACCCTCAAGACAAAATAAATAGAAATTGTATGTGGTATCATTCTGAATTTTCAAGTTATTTGTCTAAACAGCTGACGAGCTGAGTTTAAATCTGAGGCCAAATGCTCAATTTACTTAAACCTCGCCCTCCCCACCCCCCTCCCGTAGCAATCTGCAACACTTTCAAGATATGTCCCCCCCCCTCTCGCCCCCCCCCCTCCCCCCCTCCCCCCCCTCCCCCCCCTCCTCAACCCCCCCCCTCGCCCCTCCCCCCCCCTCCCCCCCCCCTCTCCCCCCCCCTCTCCCTCCCACCTCCTCCAGCAGCTTTAAAAAACAAAACTTTCGTACGAAACTTTCGTACGAAACTTTCGTACGAAACTTTCGTACGAAACGTTATTGGGACCCAAACCCTATACAATTTCTATAAACCCTAAACCCTAAACCCTAAACCCTAAACCCTAAACCCTAAACCCTAAACCCTAAACCCTAAACCCTAAACCCTAGACCCTAAACCCTAAACCCTAAACCCTAAACCCTAAACCCTAAACTGAAGACCGGCCCCCTTTCCAGCGATAGGGGCCGGTCGTTAGCAGGCCACCGGCAGGGGCCTGCGGACCCGTAGGCGAAGGCCGAAAGGCGAGCCGTAGGGTCCTGGACCTCAGGTCCACGCGGCGCTCGAATAGGCCGCTTCTGTCAGCCTATATAAAGATAGCCCTAAACCTTCGTGCAAACGACCGGGCACCCCTGAAAACCTCCCCCTGGGTTCATGAAGGCCCGAAAGCTTAAAGGAAGAGTTTGGGAACCTGAAATTGAGGCCCGGAGGACCCTAGCGTGCTCGTGGCCAGCCAAATGCCTGGAGCCAAAAATTACTCGGGAACAGCGCGTTTTTCTTTGTCTGGCCTTGCTAAATCGTGGTTGAAACCAAAAATGAAGCCAAAAATTACTCCAAAACAGTGCGTTTCTCTTTGCGTGGCCTCTCTGAAGCTCTTTCGAAGGTCTGAAGGAGGCTGAAAGCTTTTTTGAAGGTCCCAGGGAGGCTCCGTGGGGGGTACCCCAGGATTCGGGAAAAATGGCTCGATTCCTAGTTAATTTTAAAGGGATTTTAAATAGCGGAAATTACCCCCTGATTTTCTAAAATTCTGGCCTTCTTGTCAGTAGCCCAGGAGAAGGTGAGCTCCCCTCTGCCTTGTCAAACCCGGATCAGAAAATAGACCCTCGAGTGCTCGTGGCCAGCCAAAGGCCTTGGAGCCAAAAATTACTCGGGAACAGCGCGTTTTTCTTTGTCTGGCCTCGCTAAATCGTGGTGGAAGCCAAAAATTACTCCAAAACAGTGCGTTTCTCTTTGCGTGGCCTCTCTGAAGCTCTTTCGAAGGTCTGAAGGAGGCTGAAAGCTTTTTTGAAGGTCCCAGGGAGGCTCCGTGGGGGGTACCCCAGGATTCGGGAAAAATGGCTCGATTCCTAGTTAATTTTAAATAGATTTTATATAGCGGAAATTACCCCCTCATTTTCTAAAATTCTGGCCTTCTTGTGGGGGTAGCCCAGGAGAGGGTAAGCCACCCTAAGCCCCAGTCAAACCCGGATCAAAAAATGGACCCTCGAGTGCTCGTGGCCAGCCAAAGGCTTTGGAGCCAAAAATTACTCGGGAACAGCGCGTTTTTCTTTGTCTGGCCTTGCTAAATCGTGGTTGAAGCCAAAAATGAAGCCCAGTCAAACCCGGATCAAAAAATGGACCCTCGAGTGCTCGTGGCCAGCCAAATGCCTAGAGCCAAAAATTACTCGGGAACAGCGCGTTTTTCCTTGTCTGGCCTTGCTAAATGGCTTCTCTGAAGCCACCCTAAGCCCCAGTCAAACCCGGATCAAAAAATGGACCCTCGGGTGCTCGTGGCCAGCCAAATGCCTGGAGCCAAAAATTACTCGGGAACAGCACGTTTTTCTTTGTCTGGCCTTGCTAAATCGTGCTTGGGGCCAAAAATTACTCCAAAACAGTGCGTTTCTTTGTGTGTGTGGTCTCTTTAAGTGCGTTTTTCTTTGTCTTGCCTTTCTAAATCGTGCTTGGAGCCAAAAATTACTCCAAAACAAGGCGTTTTTCTGTGTGGAGTACCCCACAGGAGGGGGTAAGCCCCCCTAAGCCACCCAAAGGCCTTAGCAAGCCGACTTTCTAGTCTTACCTAGAAGTAAATGGTAATTATGGAACATAATTACAGCCATTTACTGTGTAAGTGCATGGTCTTTTGTTTCTCACATTTTCTGTAATCTCTTTACCAGACACTTTTATCAATATTAGCGACGCTTGAGAACTTAAGCGTCCTACAGATGCTTTGGGTGGCATCCTGGGGTGGGAGAAAGTAGAGCTCCATGTACATGACGGAACTCTTTTGCGCTGAAGGTTTCGGACGTCCGTCTCTCTTTCCATACACTACGCATGTTAAATCGACAAACCCTAAACCCTAAACCCTAAACCCTAAACCCTAAACCCTAAACCCTAAACCCTAAACCCTAAACCCTAAACCCTAAACCCTAAACCCTAAATGGAGGGCCAGTTTGCTTCTCCCGGGGACAAAGAAGGAGGACTTCCTGGAGGGCCAGTTTGCTTATCCCGGGGACAAAGAAGGAGGACTTCCTGGAGGGCCAGTTTGCTTATCCCGGGGACAAAGAAGGAGGACTTCCTGGAGGGCCAGTTTGCTTATCCCGGGGACAAAGAAGGAGGACTTCCGGGAGGGCCAGTATGCTTATCCTGGGGACAAAGAAAGAAGACTTCCTGGAAGGCCAATTTCTTATTCTGGGAACAAAGAAGGAGGACTTCCTGGAGGGCCAGTTTGCCTATCGGGGAAAAAGAAGGAGGACTTCCTGGAAGGCCAGTTTGCTTACAAAGAAGGAGGACTTCCTGGAGGGCCAGTTTGCTTATCCCGGGACAAAGAAGGAGGACATCCTGGAGGGCCAGTTTGCTATTCCGGGGACAAAGAAGGAGGACTTCCTGGAGGGCCAGTTTGCTTCTTGGGGACAAAGAAG
>CAJNDS010001455.1:0-18265 GCA_905221605.1 Symbiodinium natans
GAGAGAGAAAGGAGAGAGAAAGGAGAGAGGAGAGATCAAAAGTAATGCAACTCTAATGGGAAGAGCAATGACAAGAATGGAAGAGAAATGAAGGCAGGCGAGGGAGGCGCAAAAATCAGGCAAAGAGAAGACGGTGCTCGTTTTCATCTTTCCTCTGTTTCTTATTTTTCTCTTCTCTTGTTCATGTCCGTTAGAAAGAAAAGACAAAAGGAAGAACAATTAATGAACATGTAAGCAAACCCAGCTGATGCTCATGATTTCTCCCTCTCTCTCTCTCTCCCTATATATGGGCGATGGAACGGGTGTCCTGTTTGATCGTTTTCTGCATCTTCAAGCGAGGAAAAGGGACCCCTCTTGTGTTTTATCAGTTAAAAGAAACTAGAAGGAGAGAAGGGAAAGGGAAGTGAGAGAGGAGAGAGATAGCAAGGAGGCCATTTTTCTGGAGGCGTGCTGCCGTGTTTGAAGAAAGCAGGGCGGTTCAACAGTACCAAATTTTCAAGACAACCTCTAAGAAAATTTGGTACTGTTGAACCGCCTTGTTTTAAAGGAAACAGGGCGGCTCCGTTGCCTCTTAAAGGAATGAGATACTTTTTTCGAGAATGAGAAAGTGCCGTTTCCACTTTCATAGGAAAGGAAAGAGAAGCGATATGAAGCAAGCTTCTCCGCCTCTTAAAGGAATGAGGTACTATTTATCTGAATAGGAAATGAGAAAGTTCCTTTTCCATTTTCAATTGGAAAAGAAAGAGAAGCGATTCTGCGGCTCGGAATTCCTCTACCTGGTCCCTACCTTTTTGCTCCTCTACTTACGACATCTTGGCATTAGCTGGCAAAAAAGGCAACCGGACTGAGATGAATAGAGCATGAGAAAGTTCGTTTCCACTTTCAATCGGAAAGGAAAGGGAAACGATTCTGGAACTCGGAATTCCTCTACCTGGTCTGTACCTTGTAGCTACTCTGCTTCTTGGTATTAAATGAAGAGCGCCATCGCTGTTTAACAAGACATGAAGAGTCCCTCAAAGCATGACAAACCCCCTCCAGTCCTCAGAAAGAAAAAAGACAGCTCCTTTATCGCTTCATGCCCTGTAAGTCCTAATCGGATAGGGATCCATGAAGAGTTCGTCTAGCTGTTAACAGAGGCACCAATCTATTTCCCAATAGGAAAGGAGCATGACAAAGCGAACGAAGACATAAAGCCAAAAGCCCCTGTACTTCGTAATCGGAGAGGGGAACGGGAGAGCGTGACAGAGCTTTTGCCTCTTTAAACAGCAATGAAGAGAGCTCCTCTACCTCTTATAAAGGAATGCGACACGAGAAAGTTCCCTTTCCACTTATATTAATGGGAAAGGAATGAGAAACGATTCTGGAACTCGGAATTCCTCTACATGGTCTCTGCTTTGTAGCTCCTCTACTTCCTAGTAGTTACTAAATGAAAAAGCTCCTTCTCCGTCTAACTTAAAACATTAAGATTTCCTCCAGCTGTTAACATGTTAACATAGGCAATGTATTTCCCACTGAAAGAAGCATGACAAACCCCTCCCTTACCCAGTAAGAATGAAGACATAAAGCCAAACGCCCCTTTACCTTGTAACCGGCTAAGGAATGGGAGAGCGTGACAGAGCTTTTGCCTCCTTAAACGGGAACGAAGAGAACGCCTCTACCTCAAAGGAATGAGATACTCTTCTCTGATTATGCCATGAGAAAGTTCCTTTTCTTTTAATGGGAAAGGACAGAGAAGTGACTCTAGAATCTAGAAACTCGGAATTCCCCTACCTTGTATATAGCTCCTCCACTTCTTGGTATTCAACGGAAGTTTAACTAGATTTTGTCCGTCTTCTATTCGGAGAAATCACGAGAAAACACAATGGCCACACTCTGGTGTGATCTACTCGCTGCCTTTTTACAAAAGGAGGCACGTAGATCGCACCAGACGTCCGTCCTCTGTTTGGAGAAATCACGAGAAAACGCGACTGCAAAAATCTCGCGCGACCGACTCACTGCCTTTTCTACAAAAGCAGAAGCATTTAAACCTTTGCAAGCTATTATAACTATTACATATGTAAACTTCAACAGTTCAACCCGTGTTTTTTTTGAGAGAAAGGCAGTAACCACAGAATTGACGAGATTTCGGGCCTAGGGTAATGGACGGAAGGTTTCTACAAAGAAAGGGTCTAACCGAGTCTAACCACAGAACTTGACGAATTTGGTGTGTAGGGTTTAGCCGAAGGTTTTTGAAGAGAAAGGGTCTAACCGACGCGCTTTTCTATACCGTATTGTTTTTACAAAACCCACAGAAGCTACCTGAAACTAAATTGCACAACGTTCGTTTCGGTTGCTTCTTTATGTTTGCTGTCTTTGTTGAATAAGTTGTTCTTTCCGTAGACCTTGCGCTATTTCTCTTTTCTCAATGCATTTTGTTTTGTTGTTGCAGAACCACAAACTCTAATCGAAACTAAGTTGATCAACTTCAATTCCTTTTTTCTCTGAAAAAATGGTGTTTTCAATAGCCTTGTGCTGCTGTTCAATGCGTTTTGTTTTGTTATTGTAGTATGGGCCACAGAATTCAATCAAAAGTCATGTGTCTAGGTCATGTGAAAGCTCTTTTATCTCTGTGTAGGTAATGAATGCCCTTGCCTCTTCTGAAAAGGGGTCCTCCAAGGGAATGACAGAGCTCCTTATTTACACCTTATGAAAAAGCCTTTCTCCTACTTGAAGAAGTGTTTACTAGAAAGAGATAGAGGAGATCTTCCATTTCCTCGAGAGACAGATTTTTCATTGAAAACGAATACAGGAGGACTTTCATGTCCCAGTAGGAGAGAGAGGACATCGTTCATGTCCAGTTTTCATTTCCTATAAAGGAGAGGGGGGAGGGCCGGGGGGGGGGGGGGTGGGTGGCTCAAATAGGGTTTATTTGGAAGCTAAGGCTCGGGTTTTGCCCATGGCAAAGAGAAGATGGTATTCGTCTTCATCTTTCCTATCCTTCTTGTCTTTCTTCTCTCTTGTTCGTTTCCCTTTGAAACAAAAACCCAAAGGAAGAACAATGAAAATGAAAGGAACTCGCTTTCTTTTTCCGTTTGGGAACAATGAAAAGAACCGAGGAGATAAGGCGAGAGGAGGCATATGCTGAAGCATGGAGAGGGGCCACGGGCAAGCAGCTAACCCCGCTCACGTTCCCAACCATTGAAAAAGGATAAGAAAGGACAAGGGCCTCCATTCCCCTCTTATGTTTTCCTTGTGCTTTTTGTCGTTGAAGAGGACGGAGAGAGAAGGAGGAGGAGAAATAGACAGGATCGCATTTTTAATGGGAAGAGCAAAGACAACAATGGAGGAGAGATGAATAAAGGAGAAGGAAAGACAAAACAAGGCACAGAGAAGATGGGACTCTTCTTTATCGATCCTCTCTCCCTTATCTCTCCCTTCCCTTTTTCTTCTTGAAATAAGGAAAACAAAAAGGAAGAATTAAGAGAACAACAAAGGAGAAGGTTAAGGAAAGGAAGCCGAGAAAAGGGATATGATGAAGTACGGCAAGGTCCACGCGCAAGAAGTCACCCTCTGCTTACCTTTCCCCTGCTTTATCATACAAGTTCCTTTCTTGTTTTCTAATCAGTTAAAAGGTAATAGATGGAGAGAGGGGAAAGGGAAGTGAGAGAGTAGAGATCACAAGGATGCCTTTGTTCTGGAAGCGTACTGCAAGGAATAGAAGAGACAAGAGGCAAGGGGAGGGACGGAGAAAACAAGGCGCAAGAAGATGGCATTCCTCTATATCTATCATCTCTCCCCTGTCCCTTTTGAATGAGAAAAAAACCTTTCTTGCTCTTCACAGATAGGTGTCATCCCTCCTCTTCAGGAAATCCCCTTTCCCTTAATTTGCTTTTTGAAGCGAATAAGAACAAGAACAGGTAGGAAGAGAGGAAAGGGAAATAATAAGTAAAGAGAGGAGCCCTTCAATCCCCCTCCCTGTCTCTTATGTTCTTTTCCTTCTTGGGGGGTATCGTTCTTTCTCCTTTGAAGATGCAGAAGACGATTGAAAAGGACACCCGTTCCATCGCCCCTATATATAGAGAGAGACATCATGAGCATCAGCTGGGTTTGCTGCCAATCCAAAACGGTGGCCCTTTAATCGCTTTCTGTGTGTCAAACGAGCAAAAGGGACACCCCTAAGTGCTTTCTTTTGGGATGTCTTTCTTTTTGCCTTGAAGACACAGCAAACGTAAAAAAGGACGCCTGCTTCCGTCGCGCATAGAGAGAGAGAGATAGAGAGAGACTGAGAATGAATGAGTGAGAGATAGAGATAGGGACAGGGAAAGAGAGCAAGATAAAGAAAGAACGAAAGAAAGAAAGATAGCGACAGGGATACAGACAGAGAGAGAGAGAGAGAGAGAGTTTTCTGTTCGGGGGCATCCTTTTTTCTCGCTTGAAGATGCAGAAAACGATCCAAAGGGACAGCCGTTCCATCGCCCATGGCAAAGAGAAGATGGTACCCGTCTTCATCTTTCCTATCCTTCTCCTCTTTCTTCTCTCTTGTTCGTTTCCCTTTGAAACAAAAACCCAAAGGAAGAACAATGGAAATGAAAGGAACTCGCTTTCTTTTTCCGTTTGGGAACAATCAAAAGAACCGAGGAGATAAGACGAGAGGAGGCATATGCTGAAGCATGGAGAGGGGCCACGGGCAAGCAGCCAACCCCCAACCATTGAAAAAGGATAAGAAAGGCCAGGGGCCTCCATTCTCTTTGTTTTTTCCTTTTCTTGTGTTTTTTGTCTTTGAAGAGGGAGAGAGAAGGAGGAGGAGACATAGACAGGGTTGCATTTTTAACAGGAAGAGCAAAGACAAGAATAGAGAGATGAATAAGGAGTAGGAAAGACAAAACAAGGCACAGAGAAGATGGGGGACTCTTCTTTATCGATCCTCTCTCCCTTATCTCTCCCTTCCCTTGTTCTTTTCGAAATAAGGAAAACAAAAAGGAATTATGAAAACAGGAGAAGGGTAAGGAGAGGAACAGAAGAGATAGGCCGAGAAGAGGGATATGATGAAGTACGGCAAGGTCCACGCGCAAGGAGTCACCCTCTGCTTACCCTTCCCCTGCTTTATCATACAAGTTCCTTTCTTGTTTTTAATCAGTTAAAAGGTAATAGATGGAGAGAAGGGAAAGGGAAGTGAGAGGAGCGATCACAAGGATGCCATTTTTCTGGAAGCGTACTGCAAGGAATAGAAACAGGAAGCACAGAAGACGCATGAAAGGGACACCCGTTCCATCGCCCCTATATATAGAGTGATATATCATGAGCATCAGCTGGGTTTGCTGCCAATCCAAAATGGTGTGCCTTTAATCGCTTTCTGTGTCTTCAAACGAGCAAAAGGGACACCCCTAAGTGTTATCTTTTGGGATGTCTTTCTTTTTGGCTTGAAGACACAGAAAACGTAAAAAGGACGCCTGCTTCCATCGCACATAGAGAGAGAGAGAGAGAGAGAGAGAGAGATAGAGAGAGAGAGAGAGAGAGATATAGAGAGAGAGAGAGAGTGAGACTGGGAATGAATGAGTGAGAGATAGAGATAGGGACAGGGACAGAGAGCAAGATAAAGAAAGAACGAAAGAAAGAAAGATAGCGACAGGGATACAGACAGAGAGAGAGTGCTTTTGTTCGGGGGCGTCCTTTTTCTCGCTTGAAGATGCAGAAAACGATCCACAGGCACAATCGTTCCATCGCCCATGGCAAAAAGAAGATGGTACTCGTCTTCATCTTTCCTCTCTTTCTCCTCTTTCTTCTCTCTTGCTCGTTTCCCTTTGAAACAAAAACCCAAAGGAAGAACAATGAAAATGAAAGGAACTCGCTTTCTTTTTCCGTTTGGGAACAATCAAAAGAACCGAGGAGATAAGGCGAGAGGAGGCATATGCTGAAGCATGGAGAGGGGCCACGGGCAAGCAGCCAACCCCCAACCATTGAAAAAGGATAAGAAAGGCCAAGGGCCTCCATTCCCTTTGCTTTTTTCCTTTTCTTGTGTTTTTTGTCTTTGAAGAGGAGGGAGAGAGAAGGAGGAGGAGACATAGACAGGGTTGCATTTTTAACAGGAAGAGCAAAGGCAAGAATAGAGAGATGAATAAAGGAGCAGGAAAGACAAAACAAGGCACAGAGAAGATGGGACTCTTCTTTAGCGATCCTCTCTCCCATATCTCTCCCTTCCCTTTTTCTTTTCGAAATAAGGACAAAAAAAATGACAAAAAGGATGAACCATGAAAAAAGGAGAAGGGTAAGGAAAGGAACAGAAGAGATAGGCCCTTGAAATGGGTCTGAAATTTGCAGTCTCCCAGGAAGAGGGACTTTAAAACCTAGGAAAAATGATTTTTCCAGATTTTAAGGATTTGAAGGAATTTAAAGAGTTTGTGGGGGGGCGGAGCCGTGACTCATTTCAGGCCCTGAGATGAGTCACTGTGTGTGTTGAGGGGGCACGGAGCCGTGACTCATTTCAGGCCCTGAAATGAGTCACTGCTTTCGTTGAGGGGGCACGGAGCCGTGACTCATTTCAGTCCCAACTAATTGAAATAATTTAGATAAAATCCAGTCCCAACTAATTGAAATAATTTAGATAAAATTTGAATAATTTAAGTAATGTAAATAATTTCGGGCCTGCAGAAAGGCACGGCTCGATTTGGCCAAATTTTGCCGGGCAGCCTCCGGGCAAAATTTGGCCAAATCGGGCTGCTCTTCGCATGCGATGAGAAATGCGCGGCTCGATTTGGCCAAATTATACCGGGCAGCCTCCGGGCAAAATTTGGCCAAATCGGGCTGCTCTTCGTACGCGATGAGAAATGCGTGGCTCGATTTGGCCAAATTTCGCCGGGCAGCCTCCGGGCAAAATTTGGCCAAATCGGGCTGCTCTTCGTATGCGATGAGAAATGCGCGGCTCGATTTGGCCAAATTTTGCCGGGCAGCCTCCGGGCAAATTTTGGCCAAATCGGGCTGCTCTTCGTATGCGATGAGAAATGCGCGGCTCGATTGCGATGAGAAATGCGCGGCTCGATTTGACCAAATTTTGCCGGGCAGCCTCCGGGCAAAATTTGGCCAAATCGGGCTGCCACGCACAAAATCTGCCTGGATCTACGCGGGGCTGTTTCTTACAAAAAAAGTGCCGCGTAGATCCAGGCAGATTTTGTCCTTCGTGTTTTTTGACAAAACACCATGGACAAAATCTGCCTGGATCTACGCGGGGCTGTTTCTTACCAAAAAAAAGTGCCGCGTAGATCCAGGCAGATTTTGTCCTTCGTGTTTTTTGAGAAAACACCATGGACAAAATCTGCCTGGATCTATGCGGGGCTGTTTCTTACAAAAAAAAGTGCCGCGTAGATCCAGGCAGATTTTGTCCTTCGTGTTTTTTGAGAAAACACCATGGACAAAATCTGCCCGGATCTACGCGGCGCTGTTTCTTACAAAAAAAGTGATGCGTAGATCCAGGCAGATTTTGTCCTTTGTGTTTTTGGAGAAATCACCATGGACAAAATCTGCCTGGATCTACGCGGGGCCCGGCAAAATCTGACCAAAGTGACGCGACCCTAATTTATATAATTTACATAATTTTTATAATTTGAATAATTTAAATAATTTAAATGGAAAAGGAGGGGGGGCTGGCCCGCTTCCGGGGGAGGACCGGGCTCGTGATTTAGTATTGGGGGGAGGCCCGGGCTCGTGATTTAGTATTGGGGGGAGGCTCGGGCTCGTGATTTAGTATTGGGGGGAGGCCCCGGCTCGGGATTTAGTATTGGGAGAAGGCCCGGGCTCGTGATTTAGTATTGGGAGAAGGCCCGGGCTCGTAATTTAGTATTGGGAGAAGGCCCGAGGCTTTTTTAATAGTTTTAAAAGTTTTAATAGTTTTAATAGTTTTAAAAGTTTTAAAAGTTTTGAAAGTTCAGGAATCTCATGGCCGGTTAGTATTGGAAGGAGGCCAGGGCTTGTAGTTTAGTATTGGGGAGAGGCCTGGGCTCGTGATTTAGTATTGGGGTAAGGCTCGGGCTCGTGATTTAGTATTGGGGGGAGGCCCGGCTCGTGATTTAGTATTGAGGGGAGGCCCGGGCTCGTGATTTAGTATTGGAGGGAGGCCCGGGCTCGTAATTTAGTATTGGGAGATGGCCCGATGCTTTTTTTAATAGTTTTAAAAGTTTTAAAAGTTTTAATAGTTTTAAAAGTTTTAAAAGTTTTGAAAGTTCAGGAATCTCATGGCAGGTTAGTATTGGAGTGAGGCCCGGGCTCGTAGTTTAGTATTGGGGGGAGGCCTGGGCTCGTGATTTAGTATTGAGAGGATGCTCGGGCTCGTCATTTAGTATTGGGGGGAGGCCCGAGCTCGTGATTTAGTATTGGGGGGAGGCTTGGGCTTGTGATTTAGTATTGGGGAGAGGCCCGGGCTCGTGTTTTAGTATTGGGCGGAGGCTCGGGCTCGTGATTTAGTATTGGGGGGAGGCTCGGGCTCGTGATTTAGTATTTGGGGGAGGCCCGGGCTCGTAATTTAGTATTGGGTAAGAGGCTTGGGCTTGTGATTTAGTATTGGGGAGAGGTCCGGGCTCGTCATCTAGTATTGGGGGAAGGCCCGGGCTCGTGATTTAGTATTGGGAAGAGGCCCGGGGCCCTGGCCAGGAAATTCCCGAACTTTTAAAACTTTTAAAACTATTAAAACTATTAAAAAGGCTTCTTTTTAATAGTTTTAATAGTTTGGGAGGCTTTTTAAAAGTTGAAACTATTAAAACTATTAAAACTATTAAAAAGAAACCTTTTTAATAGTCTTAATAGTTTTAATAGTTTTAATAGTTTTAAAAGTTTTAATAGTTTCAAAGGTTCAGGAATCTCCTGGCCAAGGCCGTTTCTTTTTAATAGTTTTAATAGTTTCGGAGGCTTTTTAAAAGTTGAAACAATTAAAACTATTAAAACTTAAAAAGGAAAAGGCCTGGCCTGGAGATTCCCGAACTTTTAAAACTTTTAAAACTATTAAAACTATTAAAACTAGTAAAACTATTAAAAAGGATTTTTTTAATAGTTTTAATAGTTTGGGAGGCTTTTTAAAAGTTGAAATTATTAAAACTATTAAAACTATTAAAACTTAAAAAGGGAGAAGCCTGGCCTGGAGATTCCCGAACTTTTAAAACTTTTAAAACTATTAAAACTATTAAAACTATTAAAAAGGCTTCTTTTTAATAGTTTTAATAGTTCGGGAGGCTTTTTAAAAGTTGAAACTATTAAAACTATTAAAAAGAAGCCTTTCTAATAGTTTTAATAGTTTCAATAGTTTTAAAAGTTTTAATAGTTTCAAAGGTTCAGGAATCTCCTGGCCAAGGCCGTTTCTTTTTAATAGTTTTAATAGTTTCGGAGCCTTTTTAAAAGTTGAAACTATTAAAACTATTAAAGCTATTAAAACTTAAAAAGGAAAAGGCCTGGCCTGGAGATTCCCGAACTTTTAAAACTTTTAAAACTATTAAAACTATTAAAACTATTAAGAAAGCTTCTTTTTAATAGTTTTAATAGTTTGGGAGGCTTTTTAAAAGTTGAAACTATTAAAACTATTAAAACTATTAAAACTTAAAAAGGAAAAGGCCTGGCCTGGAGATTCCGGAACTTTTAAAACTTTTAAAACTATTAAAACTATTAAAAAGGATTCTTTTTAATAGTTTTAATAGTTTGGGAGGCTTTTTAAAAGTTGAAATTATTAAAACTATTAAAACTATTAAAACTTAAAAGGAAAAAGCCTGGCCTGGAGATTCCCGAACTTTTAAAACTTTTAAAACTTTTAAAACTATTAAAACTATTAAAACTATTAAAACTGTTAAAAAGGCTTCTTTTTAAAAGTTTTAATAGTTCGGGAGGCTTTTTAAAAGTTGAAACTATTAAAACTATTAAAAGCCTTTTTAATAGTTTTAATAGTTTTAATAGTTTTAATAGTTTTAATAGTTTTAATAGTTTTAATAGTTTCAAAGGTTCAGGAATCTCCTGGCCAAGGCCGTTTCTTTTTAATAGTTTTAATAGTTTCGGAGGCTTTTTAAAAGTTGAAACTATTAAAACTATTAAAACTATTAAAACTTAAAAAGGAAAAGGCCTGGCCTGGAGATTCCCGAACTTTTAAAACTTTTAAAACTATTAAAACTATTAAAACTATAAAAAAGGATTCTTTTTAATAGTTTTAATAGTTTGGGAGGCTTTTTAAAAGTTGAAATTATTAAAACTATTAAAACTATTAAAAAGGCTTCTTTTTAATAGTTTTAATAGTTCGGGAGGCTTTTTAAAAGTTGAAACTATTAAAACTATTAAAACTATTAAAACTATTAAAAAGGCAAAATTTGGCCAAATCGAGCCGCGCATTTCTCATCGCGTACGACGAGCAGCCCGATTTGGCCAAATTTTGCCCGGAGCCTGCCCGGCAAAATTTGGCCAAATCGAGCCGCGCCTTTCTGGAGGCCCGTAATTATTTCATTGTTTTTTTATTTTTATAATTTACATAATTTAAATAGTTTTGGGCCTCCAGAAAGGCGCGGCTCGATTTGGCCAAATTTTGCCGGGCAGGCTCCGGGCAAAATTTGGCCAAATCGGGCTGCTCTTCGTTATGCGATGAGAAATGCGCGGCTCGATTTGGCCAAATTTTGCCCGGAGGCTGCCCGGCAAAATTTGGCCAAATCGACCCGCGCATTTCTCATCGCGTACGACGAGCAGCCCGATTTGGCCAAATTTTGCCCGGAGCCTGCCCGGCAAAAATTGGCCAAATCGAACCGCGCCTTTCTGGAGGCCGGAAATTGTTTAATTGTTATCGCGTACGACGAGCAGCCCGATTTGGCCAAATTTTGCCCGCAGACTGCCCGGGAAAAATTGGCCAAATCGAGCCGCTAGTTTTTAATAGTTTGGGAGGCTTTTTAAAAGTTGAAATTATTAAAACTATTAAAACTATTAAAACATAAAACGGAAAAAGCCTGGCCTGGAGATTCCTGAACTTTTAAAACTTTCAAAACTATTAAAACTATTAAAAAGGCTTCTTTTTAATAGTTTTAATAGTTCGGGAGGCTTTTTAAAAGTTGAAACTATTAAAACTATTAAAACTATTAAAAAGAAACCTTTTTAATAGTTTTAATAGTTTTAAAAGTTTTAATAGTTTCAAAAGTTCAGGAATCTCCTGGCCAAGGCCGTTTCTTTTTAATAGTTTTAATAGTTTCGAAGCCTTTTTAATAGTTGAAACTATTAAAACTATTAAAACTTAAAAAGGAAAAGGCCTGGCCTGGAGATTCCCGAACTTTTAAACTTTTAAAACTATTAAAACCATTAAAGCTATTAAAACTAGTAAAACTACTAGAAAGGCTTCTTTTTAATAGTTTTAATAGTTCGGGAGGCTTTTTAAAAGTTGAAACTATTAAAACTATTAAAACTATTCAAAAGAAGCCTTTTTAATAGTTTTAATAGTTTTAATAGTTTTAATAGTTTTAAAAGTTTTAATAGTTTTAAAAGTTCAGGAATCTCCTGGGCAAGGCCGTTTCTTTTTAATAGTTTTAATAGTTTAGGAGCCTTTTTAAAAGTGTAAACTATTAAAACCATTAAAACTATTAAAACTTAAAAAGGAAAATTAAAGTTTTAATAGTTTAGGATGTTGTTTTGAAAGTTCAAAACTATTAAAACTATTAAAACTTTAATACAGAAAGCAGCCATGTCAAATAGTACATAGAGGTTCCTCTTACATATATATATATATATATGTCCCTTGAATTGTATACCCTATACGACTGAAAGGCCCAGACTGCAGAAGCCGTTAAAGGAGGTTCAGGGACCACACCCAGGGCCCATAGAGCTACCCTTAGACACTTGAGAGGCCTCAGCCCCGAGCCCCAAGCCCAAAGCACTCTGTGGTTGATATGAGGTTTATAGAGTTCTCAAATTGAGGGGGGTTTCAAGGGGGAAGGTACCTAGGGAGGCTATATGAGGTTTATAGAGTTCTTAAATGAGGGGGGTTTCAAGGGTGTAGGTGCCTAGGGAGCCTTAGGGAAGCTTAGGGAGCCTGAGGGAGTAGTAGGGAGTATTAGGGACCTTAGGTTACATATCCCCCACCCCCCCTCCCCGTCAAGAACCCTCTAATTCGAAATCTAACAGGTAACCGGCCTGCTTCCCTGTTGAAGAATAATTACGGCTTGCGGTCTCTGATAAATACAAGCACAAAAACATCAAAACCGAAAATGCAAACATCCAAATGCTGCTCTAGAACCCTATATGGTCATCTCTCTCTAAACTATGGTTACGAAAAGGCGGCCCCTGTTATTTAGGGTACCCAAAGAAACCCTAATTTAGAGAACTGATCAGTAGGAATCGAAAAGGGGAGTGGGTGGGCTTCAATATCGCGGGAGGGAACTTATCAAAGCAAGAAGCAAGAAGCAAAACAAACAAACTACATTTCCCCCCTAAACCCTAAACCCTAAACCCTAAACCCTAAACCCTAAACCCTAAACCCTAAACCCTAAACCCTAAACCCTAAACCCTATATAAACCCTAAACCCCAAACCCGAATGGAACCCACAGCCCCCAGAGAACAGCCAAGGCTCGGCACGGGGACCAGCCCGTCGCACCTCTGCCTGATGTTGGGGATGATGGTGAGGGTTTAGGGTTTAGGGTTTAGGGTTTAGGGTTTAGGGTTTAGGGTTTAGGGTTTAGGGTTTGGGGTTTGGGGTTTGGAGTTTGGGGTTTGGGGTTCGGGGTTCGGGGTTCGGGGTTTGGGGTTCGGGGTTCGGGGTTCGGGGTTCGGGGTTTGGGGTTTGGGGTTCGGGGTTCGGGGTTTAGGGTTTAGGATGGACGGTTTGGGGTGTGAGCTTTCAGGGCTTAGGGCTCCGCACGGTTTATGATCTGTAGGGCTCTTGTGGCTTCAGGACATTGTAGCATTCTTTTTTTTTTTTTTTGGGGGGGGGGGGTCGGTTGGTGGGGGTGGCGTGCCTGGAACCTCATTTTGGGTTTATGGTGTTGCACAACGGTCTTGTAAGGCCAGGGAGGGTGAAGAGCTTGAGTTTTTGGGCTGCGGGGTTCACGGCTTAGAGAGGAGAGCGTTTAATTGAACCAACACACGCTTCTGAACCCCGAAGCCCTAAACTCCCAAAACCCCATACTTATAGTCTTTCTATCTTCAGTGAGCACCTTCTGTAGGGACCCTTCAGATCTCCGAAATCCATCTCGTCCCTGTGGCACGCTGAAGTCCCTGTAGCCGAGCAGGTGTAGGACTCAGGGCTTAGGGCTTGCAGGGTTTATAGGGCTCGAAGTTGTGCCGAGTGTCTGGGCAACGTTCCCGAATGTATACCTCAGCCACCATGCAAGACCGCGGCAGGACACACATGAACTCACAAGCGCCTTCGTCCTTTTGCGCAATCTCAGGGATGGAACGCGGTTGCCCTAGAGAAAGCACGAGGGAACACTCTCAAGAGCAGGCCGCTACAGTAGGGCTTATGCAACCCAAAGCCGAAACCCTGGACCCTAGACCCTGATAAGACCCTTTAAGACCCTGCAAAGAAACCCCTAAGCCCTACCGGCTTCTTGATCGTGGCGCAGGCGGTCGTACAAGCCACGGAAAACCACCAGGGCTGTCGCTCGCGCGCTACGCTTGAAAGGGCCTTTGTAGGGATGGCCCATGGGATGAGAGCCCCGTAAGAGGGCACTCCTTGCTAAAAGGGGCCTGCCCGAACAACTGCCGTATCGGGAACTTCCCACAACAGGGGACAGCCTTAGATACACCCAACTTAGTCGAATCTGTATCTTAGTAGAATCCAAAACAGGCACCCCTCTTCCCCCCCCGCCCCCCCATAACCAAACGCAGCGACGTTCTTCCTTCCGCTGCTCAACTCGAAGCCCACCCCCCACGCCCTCCTCCAAAGAAAGGCTTCGGGTTTAGGTTTCAGGGCTTGAATGTTCTGACCCTACACCCTACACCCTACACCCTAAACCCTAAACCCTAACCCCAGATTATTTTTTTTTTTTTTTTTTTTGGGGGGGGGGGGGGGGGCTCACGGCTGCCCAAGATGCATGTCGTACAGAAGAGGAAGCCCTGCAACGGGATTCACGCCCAGGGCCTTGAGGCAGTTGTTCCTTGGCAGCCCGGGAGAGGGACCGGGAGATGCATCGCTTCCCCGATGTAGGGGCGTAGGGTGTCGGGTTCAGGGCTCCCTAACCCTAAACCCGAAACCCTAAACCCTGAACCCTGAACCCTAAACCCTCAGGGTTTGCCCCTTAAGACCCCTCCCCCAGAGCAGCCGGGCATCAACCAATAGTCTTCGCCGTACGCCCAGGTGTTGAACTTGGCCTCGCACTCCTGGAGCTTCAGGGTTCAGGGTTCAGGGATTAGGGGGGTTTAGGGATTAGGGTTTAGGGTTAGGGTTCAGGGTTCAGGGTGTTTTAGGGTTTAGGGTTAGGGTTCAGGGTTTAGGGATTAGGGTTTAGGGTTAGGGTTCAGGGTTTAGGGTCTAGGGTCTAAGGTTTAGGGTTTAGGGTTCAGGGTTTAGGGTGTAGGGTCTAAGGTTTAGGGTTTAGGGTTCAGGGTTTTGGGTTTGAGGCTTAGGGTTTCAGGGTTTAGGGTTTGGGGCTTGGCGTTTTGGTGTCGGGGCGGGGGGGGGGGGGGGGGGGGAGGGGGGTGTGGGTTGTGGTTTTTGACCGGCTTGAGGGTTTTAGGTTTGGCTTTTTTTTTTTTTTTTTTGGGGGGTGGGGGGGGGGTGGGGGGTGGGGGGGGGGGGGGGGGGGGGGGGTGGGGGGGGGGGGGGGGGGGGGTGGGGGGGGGGGGGGTGGGGTTAAGGCAAGGGCTTTGGGGTTTGATTGCTTTCGGGCCTTTGCGCAGCAGGATTTAATTTCTTGAGGGTGTAAGGCTGAGGATTCAGGGTCTAGGGGTTTTTCGAGGCATGGCTAAACCCTCAACCTCTTTCAGGGCTTCCGTGGTATTGGAGTTCATCAAAATACATGTTCCCGAAAGTACTAAAGCAATACCCAGACTCCTGGGAGGATCCAAAAAGTAGATCCCATAAGGGTTCCTAAGAATGACCCAATGGTTCTATTTCGTAGATTCTCCCAGGATTCTGGGTAGGAACCCTAAAACAATTCTTTGAGAAGGCACAGGCCATGGCAACAACGGAAAAACCTGGGTTCATCTTATATCTCAACATGGTCAAAGGGAAAAACCGCGTTTGGCAGAAAAACCCTGTGCTGCGGGAACAGTGCGACTCGACGCGTTGATTGAGGCGCGACACAGCTACTGAAAGATAAAGGGGGCAGGCATCACTCTCCCTAAACCCTAAACCCTAAACCCTAAACCCTAAACCCTAAACCCTAAACCCTAAACCCTAAACCCTTGCCCAGTCCTGTGACCGCCAGCGAAAGGCCCTGGGCCGTGGCCGGGTTCTCGTCTTCAGGAGCTTAGATTAAGGCACCAGACTATGGCTATTACAGTAAACCCCCATGGTTTTTGCTTACTATGCAAAGCCTATGGTTTCTGCTAATGGTAACCCTGAACTCCACAACTTAAACCCTAAACCCTAAACCCAACTTCCTGAACAAGAGACCATTTGAGGTCCGTTCCGGTCTTGAGGCTTCGGCGTGTGGAATTACGAATTCAGGTCGAGCCTGAGGGCGAAGTTCATGCGTTGAGGGTTTCGGGTTTAGGGTTTGAGGACTCGGCCTGAAGGGGGCTTCCGAAATCCATGAGAGGCTGCCGTGAAAGCTGCGTTGGGTCAGCGCAGCATGGTGATGACCCGCATGGGAGGCTTTCATTTGGGATTTGGGGTAAAGGATTCTTTGGGACTTCGGGTTGTAGGGCTCGGGGCTTAGGTGCTTACATCTGTGGGGGGCTAGTGGTTGAAAAAATCTGTCAGGAGTACAACTACACCAAGAAGGCTACAGGTTACTTGCGCGAATGCTAAGGGCCAAAGCCTGAACCCTAAACGCTAAACCCTAAAGCCTACGTCTGCTGCAGTCAGGAATCGAGAGCGCTGCCTTAGAAAGGACTTCCACAGGACCATGCAGGAAGTTGCCTCATCGTCAGTCGCGATCAAGGGAAATCAGATTAAACCTTAAACCCGAAACCCTAAGCCCTCCCGCTCCTGCTACTCCTCCTCCTCCCCTCCTCCTCCTGCTGCTTGTGCTGGTGCTGCTGCTGCCGCCACTGCTGCTGCTACTGCTGCTCTCCCCTACTACTGCTGCTGCAAAAACTGCTGCAACTTGGTGCCGAGGTCTTGGAACCCTCATCTTTGGGGATCTGAGTACGTATCAGGGCCCCTTCGAGGTACGTCTGATTGTCATCAAATACTTGCAGGAAGGACCCATAAACGGGCCCGAGCTTAGAACAGCCCCTGGCCTAATATAGGGGCCTTAGACAAAGAAGAATAGGGTTTTGGGGGGTTACTATAGTATAGTTATATAAAGGGGAGTTTTCAAAAGAATACTACTAGTGCCTATTCCGACGCCTGTGTTAGCAATTCCGCCTTTTGAGAGCAGGCCATGGCACCATACATGTCCTTGTCCGTGTTCAGGAAGTACTCGTTCCAATCTGCGAATTTCCGCGCTTGCAAATGTCGGGGGCTTGGATATTTGTGTGCAGGCCCCTTGACGGTTTAGGGTTTAGGGTTTAGGGTTTAGGGTTTTAGGGTTTAGGGTGCTAAACCCGAAACCCTAAACCCTAAACCCTCAACTGTAAGGTTCCCAAGAAAGCATCTGTTGGCAGGTTGAGAGCATGACTTGGTTGAGGCCCTCGGACTTATTCTTAGGGTCGTTACATGGTCCCTGTAGCTGTGTAAATTTGGGGCCCATACATCAGAACCCTCTAAATGAGGTTAGGGACCATGCCAGGGGCCCATGAAACCACTCTCAGAGCTTCTGGGTCTTATGGGGGCTCTGGGGCTTGCTAGGATTTGTAGGGTTTAGAGACTTGGTAGGTCAGCAACCATATTATAGTAAGGGCACTCCTGTCTTTTGGGGTTGCCTTCTTTATCAGAAAAAGTCAAAAAAGGGCACCGCTGGACTACCAAGTGAAGTTGGGGGTTTAGGGCTTAGGGTTTCGGGTTTAGGGTAACTATGGCTCATTCCTTCAAGTGGCCCCCAAAAGTCCCCAAACCCCAGCCCCCCCCCTCCCCCCCTGGCTCAGGAGCCCCTCGCCGACCTCCGTTTCCGTTCCGGCCGTGGAGGGTGCTGGAGAGCCGTGCAGGCAAAAGCCTAAGGCTCAGGGGTTTGGGGTTTAGGGGGTTCAGGGTTTAGGTTTTAGGGGTTGAGGGTTTAGGGCTTTTAGGGGTCTAGGACTTAGGGTTTAGGATTAGCCTAGGGCTTATCGGGTTGGAGAGGCCTTGGGGTTTAGGGGTTTAGGGTTTGCAGGGTCTGAGGGGTTTTCGGCTTTGGGGGTGTAGGGCTTGTAGGGTTCATGGGGTTTTAGGGGTTTAGGTCTTAGAGGCTTTGAGGGGTTTAGGGGTTTAGAGGGTTTAGGGGCCTACTCAAGAGTAGGGTTCTGCTCAGGGTTGGGAGGAAGCCTTGAACGCCCCAAAAAAGTCTGAAATGGGTTTTGGGTTGGGTTTTTTAGAGACTAGGGAACTAAAAACCCTAAACCCTGAGCCAAGTAAAGCCTGGGTGGACCCTAAACCCTAAACCCTAACCCCTAAACCCTAAACCCTAAACCCTAAACCCTAAACCCTAAACCCTAAACCCTAAACCCGCAAAGGGCTGGGGTGCTAGTGCCGCAAGGCTCATGGGACCATGTCGCACCCTGCACCCTAAGCCCGACACCCCCACCGCTAGAACTTACCAGCCTACACCCTAAAACCCTAAACCCTAGCCCTAAACCCTAACCAACCCTAAACCCTAAACCCTAAACCCTAAACCCTAAACCCTAAACCCTAAACCCTAAACCCTAAACCCTAAACCCTAAACCCTAAACCCTAAACCCGATCCCAAGAATAACGTCGGACCACAAAGGCCGCTTGGCCTTTTAAGAGGGACCCTCAGCCCTAAACCCTTAGAGAGGTTTATTTAGGTGGAGAACCTAGGGGCCCTAAACCCGAAAAATCCCAGACTCAAATAAGAAGAAGGATGCGTTTCGGGTTTAGGGTTCGGGTTTGGGGTTTAGGGCTTAGGGTTTAGCGTTTAGGGTTCAGGGTTCAGGGTTAAGAACACTCACTCTAGGTGCCAGTACTTCAGTCCCTTCCCAGTCCAGTCGCACTGTGTCCAGGTCCGCTTTCACGGTGTACTGGAAGTTCCTCTGCAAGTCTTACGGCCTAGGCTTACGGTTGGCCTCGAATCCCCCCCCCTCCCCCCC
>CAJNDS010001456.1:0-18197 GCA_905221605.1 Symbiodinium natans
CTTTATAGTTTAGCGCCTAAACTATAAACGTCTATAATTTAGGAGCCAACCTTTATAGTTTAGCGGCTAAACTATAAACGTCTATAGTTTAGGAGTCAAGCTTTATAGTTTAGCGCCGAAACTATAGACGTTTATAGTTTAGACTCTGTAGTTTGGGGCAAAAATCAGAAATTGGAGGCAGCATTTCCGGCATCGATTTCTGTACTAAAAATCGCACTTTTAAGCTGGGTCCAGGCCAATCCTGGGGCACCCCCCACGGATGTTCCTAAACTATAAACGTTTATAGTTTAGGAGCCAACCTTTATAGTTTAGCGGCTAAACTATAAACGTTTATAGTTTAGGGGTCAAGCTTTATAGTTTAGCGCCGAAACTATGAACGTTTATAGTTTAGGCTCTAGAGTTTGGGGCTCTATAGTTTAGGGCGAAATCCAGAAATTGGAGGCAGCATTTCCCGCATCGATTTGTGTACTAAAAAATCGCATTTTCAAGCTCGGTCCAGGCCAATCCTGGGGGACCCCCCACGGATGGTCCTAAACTATAAACGCTTCTATAGTTTAGGAGCCAACCTTTATAGTTTAGCGCCTAAACTATAAACGTCTATAGTTTAGGAGCCACTCTTTATAATTTAGTGCCTAAACTATAAACGTCTATAGTTTAGGAGCCCCTCTTTATAGTTTAGCGCCTAAACTATAAACGTTTACAGTTTCGGAGCCCCTCTTTATAGTTTAGCGCCTAAACTATAAACGTCTATAGTTTAGGAGCCCCCCTTTATAGTTTAGCGCCTAAACTATAAACGTTTACAGTTTAGGAGCCCCTCTTTATAGTTCAGCGCCTAAACTATAAACGTTTACAGTTTAGGAGCCCCTCTTTATAGTTTAGCGCCTAAACTATAAACGTCTATAGTTTCGGAGCCACTCTTTATAGTTTAGCGCCTAGACTATAAGCGTTTACAGTTTAGGAGCCCCTCTTTATAGTTTAGCGCCTAAACTATAAACGTTTACAGTTTCGGAGCCCCCCTTTATAGTTTAGCGCCTAAACTATAGATGTCTATAGTTTAAGAGCCACTCTTTATAGTTTAGCGCCTAAACTAGTAAGGTCCATAGGTCAGGAGCCAACCTGTATAGTTCAGCGCCTCAACTATAAAAGTCTATAGTTTAGGAGCCAAGCTTGATAGTTTAGCGCCTAAACTATAAACGTCTATAGTTTAGGAGCCGCTCTTATAGTTTAACGCCAACACTACAAACGTCTACAGTTTATAGGGGTCGCTTTCTATAGTTTGGCATAAACGGTACCCCCGCGGGCCTAAACTGCGAACGGTACCCCCACGCGGATTTTCGGACATTGGCTAAACTATAAACGTCGAACATTTGGGGCCACTTTCTACAGTTGGGCACCTAAACTGTAAACGGTACCCCGCACGCGGATTTTCGGACTTTGGTTAAACTATAAGCGTCTATAGTTCAGGGGCCGCTTTCTTTAGTGTGGCACCTAAACCGTGAATGGTACCCCCACACGGATTCTCGGACTTTTGCTAAACTATAAACGTTTATTGTTTTAGGGGTCACTTTCTATAGCTTGACACCTGACTGTAAACGTGCAAAACGGTACCCCCTACGCGGATTTTCGGATTTTGGCTACACTGTAAGCGTCTATAGTTTAGGGGCCACTTTCTATAGTTTGGCACCTGAACTGTAAACGGTACCCTCAGGCGGATTTTCGGATGTTGGCCTAGACTGTAAACGGTACCCCCACGCGGATGTTCGGCCTTTGGCTGAACTATAAACGTCGACAGTTTTTGGGGCCACCTTCTACAGTTTGGCACCTAAACTGTAAACGGTACCCCCACGCGGAACTATAAACGTCTTTAGTTTAGGGGCCACTTTCTATAGTTTGGCACCTAAACTGCAAGCGGTGCCCCCACGCGGATTTTCGGACTTTGGCTAAGCTATAAACACCTATAGTTTTAGGGGTCACTTTCTATAGTTTGGCACCTGAACTGTAAATTGTAACCTCACGTGGATTTTCGGACTTTTGCGAACCTATAAACGTCTATAGTTTAGGGGCACTTTCAAACTGTGAGCGGTACCACCGCGCGGATTTTCGGACTTTGGCTAAACTATAAACGTTTATAGCTTAGGGGCGACTTTCTATTGTTCGGCACTTACACTATAAATGGTACCCCCGCGCGGATTTTCGACTGTGGCTACACTATAAACGTTGAAAGTTTGGGGCACTTTCTATAGTTTGGCACCTAAACTGTAAACGTTACCCCCACACGGGTTTTCGGACTTTGGCTAAACTATAAACGTCTATAGTTCAGGGGCCACTTTCTATAGTTCGGCACCTAAACTATATATGGTACCCCCACGCGGATTTTCGGACTTTGGCTAAACTATAAACGTCGAAAGTTTGGGGCCACTTTCTACAGTTTGGCACCTAAACTGCAAACGCTACCCCCACGCGGATTTTCGGACTTTGTTTAAACTATAAGCGTCTATAATTTAGGGGCCACTTTCTATAGTTTGGCACTTGAACTGTAAACGGTACCCCACGCGGATTTTCGGACTTTGGCTAAGCCATGCTAAGTCATAAACAAGGTGGAGGCAACGCGCAAGGAAGGTGGAAGCAAGTGGAAACAAGGTGGAAGCAAGGTGGCAGCAAGATGGAAGCAAGGTTGAAGAACGGTAGAAGCAAGGTGGAAGCAAGGTGGAAGCAAAGTGCAAGCAACGTGGAAGCGAGCTGGAAGCAAGGTGGAAGCAGGGTGGAATCACTAGCTACGGTCAGCCGCCGCCGATGTTTTTCCCCCCGGGCGCAAAACCTCCAATCAATAAACGGTTTTCCCCCGGGACGCAAAACCTCCGGTCTTTCCATGCTCGCAAAACCTCCAATCGACACAGAAATGCTTCACGGATCTACAGGAGGCGTAAAGCCTCCAATCAATTCAAAGATGGCTTTCCCTCGGGCGCAAAACCTCCAATCAATGCAACGGTCTTTCCCCCGGGCGCAAAACCTCCGGTGGGCCCAAATGGCTTCGCGATTCATATGTTGATAGAGCACGAGAACGGTGCTCAAAAGCTACATCCAACCAGTGATGTCTTTCCCCCGACAGCACCTCGGATCTGTATCCTGATATAGCACAAGTACCGGGCTTAATACCTGCCTTTGGTGTCGTGCCAGGACGGTGCTTAAACGCTGCCTTTCCCCCGCCGATGTTTTTCTCCCGGGCGCAAAACCTCCAATCAACGCAACGGTCTTTCCCCCGGGCATGAAACCTCCCTGCTGGCAAAACCTCCGGTCGACCCAAAAAAAAAGCATCGCGGATTTACATGCTGATAGAGCACAAGTACGGTGCTCAAGAGCTACGTCTAACAAGCGACGTCCTCCTCTGACAGCAGAACCTCCAATCAACTCGCGGTCGACCCACCTGTGGATTGATATAGTACAAGTGCCGGGCTCGAAAGCTACGGTCAACCACCGATGTCTTCCCCCGGGCAGAAACCTCCGTTCGACCCAAACATGCTCTTCGGTTTTCTTTGTGATCTGAGCACCATGCTTAAAGCTACGGTCAACCATCGGTCTCTTTCCCCCGGGCGCAAAACCTCCGGTTGACCCCCCTGCAAGACTAGCAGGCTGCAAGAGGACTAAGATCGCGGTGGAACAAACAAGCAACTTTGACTAGGGTGTAATACACCCCGACAAGAACGCATACAAGAAGGTGAGTGAGAAAAAACAAGAGAGTTTCCTAAACATGAGTTTAGGAAACTAAACCCTAAAAGGCGGAGCTGGCTAAGGGTGGGAGCCGCACTTGACGGCGCGGGAGGGAAACGCGTGAAATGATGTGGCCGAAGCAAGGCCCCATTCTCGGTGGCCTTGAGCGTGCTCCGGAACCGAAACAAATTTCAAGTTTGTTCGCCCGTCCGGCCATGTCATATCCTTCTCCAGCTTCGGCGCAAACCCTAAACCCTAAACCCTAAACCCTAAACCCTAAACCCTAAACCCTAAACCCTAAACCCTAAACCCCAAACCCCCCTAAACCCTAAACCCCAAACCCCAAACCCTAAACCCTAAACCCTAAACCCTAAACCCTAAACCCTAAACCCTAAACCCTAAACCCTAAACTCAGGCGTGGCTGGTGGGGGAGCTTCGCTCCTTTCCCACCAGCCGAGCCGCCCAAAGCAAGTGGCTGCATGGGCATCGCACATACAATATGCTTATACAGCAGTTCAACTGTCTTACCAGAGAGCGTGCCGTGCCACCGCTAGGCAGTGGAGCGGTGTCAGTACTGACAATATATTATATATATACCCCAAAACCTGCCCGAAATCACGGTTAAACTATAAAGATTTCTATAGTTTTGCGTCTAAACTATAAACGTTTATAGTTTAGGCTCTATAGTTTTGGCTCTAAACTATAGACGTTTATTGTTTAGCGTCTATAGTTTAGGGCTTTATAGTTTAGGCTTTATAGTTTAGCGGCTAAACTATAAACGTCTATAGTTTAGGAGTCAGGCTTTATAGTTTAGCGCCGAAACCAAAGACGTTTATAGTTTAGGCTCCACAGTTTGGGGCTCTATAGTTTAGGGCAAAATCCAGAAATTGGAGGCAGCATTTCCGGCATCGATTTCTGTACTAAAAAAATCGCATTTTGAAGCTCGGTCCAGGCCAATCCTGGGGGACCCCCCACGGATGGTCCTAAACTATAAACGCTTCAAAAGTTTAGGAGCCAACCTTTATAGTTTAGCGGCTAAACTATAAACGTTTATAGTTTAGGGGTCAAGCTTTATAGTTTAGCGCCGAAACTATAAACGTTTATAGTTTAGGCTCTAGAGTTTGGGGCTCTATAGTTTAGGGCCAAATCCAGAAATTGGAGGCAGCATTTCCGGCATCGATTTCTGTACTAAAAAATCGCATTTTGAAGCTCGGTCCAGGCCAATCCTGGGGGACCCCCCACGGATGGTCCTAAACTATAAACGGTTCTATAGTTTAGGAGCCAACCTTTATAGTTTAGCGCCTAAACTATAAACGTTTATAGTTTAGGGGTCAGGCTTTATAGTTTAGCGCCGAAACTATAAACGTCTATAGTTTAGGCTCTAGAGTTTGGGGCTCTATAGTTTAGGGCAAATTCCAGAAATTGGAGGCAGCATTTCCGGCATCGATTTCTGTACTAAAAAATCGCATTTTGAAGCTCGGTCCAGGCCAATCCTGGGGGACCCCCCACGGATGGTCCTAAACTATAAACGCTTCTATAGTTTAGGAGCAAACCTTTATAGTTTAGCGGCTAAACTATAAACGTTTATAGTTTAGGGGTCAAGCTTTATAGTTTAGCGCCGAAACTATAAACGTTTATAGTTTAGGCTCTAGAGTTTGGGGCTCTAGAGTTTAGGGCAAAATCCAGAAATTGGAGGCAGCATTTCCGGCATCGATTTCTGTACTAAAAAATCGCATTTTGAAGCTCGGTCCAGGCCAATCCTGGGGGACCCCCCCACGGCTGGTCCTAAACTATAAACGTTTCTATAGTTTGGGAGCCAACCTTTCTAGTTTAGCGGCTAAACAATAAACGTCTATAGTTTAGGAGTCAGGCTTTATAGTTTAGCGCCGAAACTATAAACGTCTATAGTTTAAGAGCCCCTCTTTATAGTTTAGCGCCTAAGCTATAAACGTCTATAGTTTCGGAGCCATTCTTTATAGTTTAGCGCCTAAACTATAAACGTTGAAGGCAGCATTTCCGGCATCGATTTCTGTACTAAAAAATCGCATTTTGAAGCTCGGTCCAGGCCAATCCTGGGGGACCCCCCACGGCTGGTCCTAAACTATAAACGTTTCTATAGTTTGGGAGCCAACCTTTCTAGTTTAGCGGCTAAACAATAAACGTCTATAGTTTAGGAGTCAGGCTTTATAGTTTAGCGCCGAAACTATAAACGTCTATAGGTTAAGAGCCCCTCTTTATAGTTTAGCGCCTAAACTATAAACGTCTATAGTTTCGGAGCCATTCTTTATAGTTTAGCGCCTAAACTATAAACGTTTACAGTTTAGGAGCCCCTCTTTATAGTTTAGCGCCGAAACTATAAACGTCTATAGTTTCGGATCCCCTCTTTATAGTTTAGCGCCTAAACTATAAACGTCTTTAGTTTCGGAGCCATTCTTTATAGTTTAGCGCCTAAACTATAAACGTTTACAGTTCAGGAGCACCTCTTTATAGTTTAGCGCCTGAACTATAAACGTCTATAGATTAGGAGCCACTCTTTATAGTTTAGCGCCTAAACTATAAACGTCTATAGTTTAGAAGCCCCTCTTTATAGTTTAGCGCCTAAACTATAAACGTTCACTGTATAGGAGCCCCTCTTTACAGTTTAGCGCCTAAACTATAAACGTCTATAGTTTAGGAGCCACTCTTTATAGATTAGCGCCCAAACTATAAACGTCTATAGTTTAGGAGCCACTCTTTATAGATTAGCGCCTGAACTATAAACGTCATTTCCTTGCTGCCATTTCCTTGCTGCCATCCTGCTGTGAGCATTTCCTGGCTGCCATCCTGCTGTGAGCCTTTCCTGTGAGCATTTCCTTGCTATAGTGCTGCTGTGAGCATTTTCTTGTTGTTATTTTGCTGTGAGCACATTTCCTTGCTGTCATCTTGCTGTGAGCATTTCGTGACGACCGTGCCGACGAGGACGACCACATGGCCCCCCGACCTCAGCGAGTGTGCGGCACATGCTCGCGGGCCTCTGTTCTCCGACTTTGTACGATTATACTTTATACGTATATATATATATATATATGTATACATATAGACTTTAACGTACTTGCATTCCAAAAGTGAGATATTGCAATTAAAGCGTTTGGTTGGACCGAAAGAGGCTGCAGTTCTTGTAAAACGTTTTGGCGCATCTCCTTCATTCTCGACCTTCAGGGATAATCTGCGTACGTGGCTCTGACTGAACCAAGACTGGCAACGAGGTGCGACGCCATGAAAGCGAGGCTTTTCATGCCTGCAGATGGTTTCTCGCTGGGCATCTGCGGGGGCGAGGCCCGCTCCGCATAGAGATAAGATTGTGAAAGCTGCCTCAGTCGCACGCGGCGGGCAGGCAGTGCCTGGTCTGTATGCGTCCGAGGAACCGCCAATTGGCGTCCTCTCGCACCCGAGATAAGGCTACGTAGGCCGCCCCTCGGATAAAAGGCACATCCAGCCACAACGTCACGTGATCTAAGGTGGCCCCCTGAATCTTGTGCAGGGTGCTGCTATACCCGAGTCTCAGAGGTAACGCCGTAACTCTTCTCACAGACCCGTCCGCGAGCTCGTAGTCCTGGGTGACCGCGTGGACCAGCACGATCTTGCCGTTGTCGAGGAGGACCTGGACGCCGCTCGCGCGCAGCCGCTGCACCACTCCGCCCATGCCGTTTACGAACCCGTGCGCTTTGTCCTCATTCTTGGTGATCATCACGCGCATGCCGGCATACATGGCCATCCGGAGAGGTGCCGCGTCGATCCTCGACTGACCAAGGAAGTTATTGCTGTTCTCTTCCGGATCAGTCAGCATGTAGCCCAAGGGGTGCGAGTCACCGAAGAGTACCCGAAGCGCCAGCTGGTTCAGACGAGCGGACCCACGTCGCGAGATGGTCACGAACTGCGTCCGAGGAGTTTCTCGTAGGATCTGCGCCATGTTCTCTAGTGTTGGCATGTTGTTCCCCGAGCAACAAGCACTGTGCTTTTTCAGAATCCTGCGTAGCTGGCGACCGGAAGGAGTGGCGCTGCGGAGGAGCTCCAACTTCCAGCGCAGCTGTGGGCACTTGCAGCGTCGCATAGTGTGAAGATGGATCTTGGCTACCTCACGCCAACGCGCGCTTTGTCGAGCCGTGGTTCCATCCGAGCCTCTCAGCTGGCAGAAATCCCCGACCAGTATTAATGCGGGACGGCGATCTGAAGCGTCCCACAGCCGCACAAGGCGCTCAAAGATCCACAGAGGCAACTGTCCGATTTCGTCAATCACTACAAGATCGTAAAGGCTCATCATCTCCAAGGTGTTCACTTCCTCCTTATGCAGCGCGAACATCCCATGCACGGTGTCCACATCCAGGTCCGGGTTGTCGATCTTGTACTTGGACGCAAGAAGTCCAGTGGGGCAGGCAACGCCCACGTGTGCTCCGGCTTGCACCGCTCGGCGGATGGCCAGTTGCACGGCCGTGCTCTTGCCACTGCCGGCGGGGCCAAGGATAGCCGTGACACGCGTCTCGGCACATGCAGCCTGCGCATCCAGGTAGCGCCACCACGACTCCTCCACGGCGTCCTCTGGCCATTTGCACCGAAGCGCGATAGCGACCCTCTCGCCGATAGACCGCACCACAAGCTGCTGCTCGGCTGCCAACTTCTCAAAACGCGGAGGCACGTTAACGTTGACTGCCTGCGATGTTGTTGGCGGCCGTGCCGGTTCCTGGATTTCACCGGAAAAGAACGCATCGATGAGCTCGGTTCGAGCACGTATTACCTCCAGCACATTGGTAATGTACAAGTCTGTCCTGGCCTCTAACTGCAAGTCTGCCATGATTCGATGTGGGTGCCGCCAGAAGTCTGGTCGGTGCAGGAGACATAGGCCCAAGTAACGCAACTCTTCCGGGAGTCCGGCAACTCGGTCGTCCCAAAGGTCAGAGACGTCTTTGAAGGGCACGTTCAGCAGCAGCCACTGCCCGAAGTGGAGGTCGTTTGTGTGCGAGTACATGATGCACGCGACCAAGATTTCTCCCTCCGCAACGCAGGTGTTGATCCACTGCGTGAGAGGTTTCTTCACCTTGCGAGCCTTGTGCAGGCGGCGGTAGCGCTGGGCAATCTGTCCCCCCGAGCCGGAGACTCGCAGGTACTCGAGGAGACTCATGCTCTTGCGCCTCCATGTGCAGGTCATGTAATTGCGGACCACCTCCGCTGTGTCTTTTTTCCACGGTACGGGCACGACAAATTTGCGGACGACTGCCGGACACAAGAATTGTGGATGTTGTTGGGCTGCCAGCTGTAGGACCATTTCAGGTTGCAGTGGATGATAGTCGGCCAGAATGCGTCTCGCCAAAGCGAAGCCGCTCGCTTGATCGTTGAGTAGCTCCTGGGCGAAAGAGCCTGAAAACTTGGGAAGATAGCCTCGGCTGTGCACATGTTGGCGACTACATGACTCTCACGCTACGTTCCTTCTCACAGCTGCCTGCCTCCAAGGGACTGGCGCAATACTTGAGGATCATGGCTCGGCCGTCGGAAGCTACGACGTCCACGTGACAGTGTAAGGCGGCGAGCACATCCGTGAGATAGGCGCGACAGTGCCGGTCATGCGCATCTTGCGGATGCCGAAGCTCGAGCAGCCCGGAGTCTTCCGACACCCTCGTGGGCTCCTTTCGGATGGGCCAGCCGCTGCTCGTCCAGTCCAGTTGCGACTCCAGAACCAGATCTCGCAGTTCCGGTTCCGATGCGTCGGGGATGTCTGCTCGGATGTCCTTGGAAAGATTCATGGCCTGCATGTTCTCGAGCCACAGCAGAATGTGCACATGAAGTGTCCCTCGGCCGTGATAGGTCTGAGGGTCCCTGTGCTGCCCCCGTTTTCTTTTGCCATCCTGGAACTCTAGACGTGCCACCCACTTGCGCACGCCTCCGTGCGAGGACGTCGAGAAGACATGGTTTTGTTCCCCTTGCATACCTTCGTTGCTGCCTGTCAGAAGGCCTTTCACAGTTTGCGTGAGCACATGCGCTAGGTGAAGGGTTTCAGCTACCGGCATGTGCAGGCGGGCTTGCAAACTCTTGGCCAGCTCGTCTTCAAGCCAGGCATGATAGGGAAAGCTCCACTCGTAGGGTGCTATCGTTATGAACAGCTGCGGCCAGCCTAGCTGCCTCTGGAGATCCACCAAAGCTGCGTGGTAGCCTCGCCATAACTCTGGCGAGTACGGCTTGGATGCCAAAGCTTCTCGAATGCTGGTGCTTTGGGACGAGTGCCGCGCTCCACCCACTGTGGTGAAGAGCCACAAGTCGTACACAAACTGCAGCAGAGCAGGGTCGCTGTTGTACCCGACGATGCAGGAGTGGGCCTTGGCGAGAAAGCTGGCCTTGGCGCTGTGGCGCCTGTGCTCTGCATCGCCCCCGCAGTCGGACTCGGAGCTTTCCCAAGGGCCCGCGCGGCGCCGACGCTTCGCCCTTCGGGCGTCCATGAAGCGAGTGTGGGTCTCAGTCATGTCCGTCCGCCAATATAAGTGTGGCCACAGGCAGCACTCCAGCCCTACGGTCTCGATGAAGCTTACCGGCAGGCGCTTCACGGGGGCTCCAGGCCCGATTTCTCCTCTTTCTATCTGTCGCCTCCGCTTCTCCAAGAATTTGTGGTGCAGACGCCAAAAAGCTTTGTACGACGACAGGTCTGACCTAAGCAGGTGCTCCAACGCCCTCTCGCCCTTCTTGCGCGCCCGTCGAGGCAAGCGCGACAAGGCCATCTCCACGGACGTCGTCTTGAAGGAAAAGCGAAGCATGTCCAAGTGCACCTCGTATCCGTGCCGCGCGCGACAGTCGCCGCCCCTGTGCAGATGAAAGGGCCTGAGGGCCTCGATTACCTCAACAGGCAAACTTCGCAATCTGCGAGGTACATCATTCTTGTCGGGAGCCCAATACCCGACGTTGCCGTCGGATCGGCAGTATTTGCACGCGGGCAAAGCGCCATCCCTGCGGGCAGTGCCACGTGCGTGTGTTGCTTTGTACGGTTCGGGCACCATACGGCCGCAGCACTTGCACATTCTCCACGAAGAGGTCGCACACCAAGTTCGAAAAGCACGAGCTCTCTGAGTCATCCAGGACTGCTCGGGTCGAACTTTTTCCTTGTACACGGCGGGGAACTTCTTGGACAGGCGCCGAATCCGTTCTCGTTCTCCGTGGATGTACCGCATCTCATGCTCCGGCCTTTGCACGATTCCGCTCTGCCTACGCTCCAGCATTTGCGGCCAAGCGTGCACGGGAGCCGCGCATCTTGCAGGCCGTCTGGCCGGAGTCTCTCGCTCTGTAGGCCCTGTAGGCGGGCGCAGCGGAATCCAGTTGACGCAGCCAGGAGGGTGATGGTACGGCACGGGTTGGTCGTAGGCACGCACGCCTTCAAGGATCCACGCATATGGCTTAGCGTAAGGAATCGCGCAGACATTCTGGATGTGATGCAGATGCCGTGCCTCTTCCAAGTCTTTCATGGAAACGGCTCTAGATTCTCGAATGGTAGCCTCTCCGACAAGCGCGTTTTTGCCAGATGGCGCCAGCCCGATGCGCTCCCCGAGGTGTTTTCGACAATGCGTACCGCGAATTTCCCATTCCTTGCCCTCGTAGAGGATCTTGTTGCACCAGTGTGGCCCGATTTTCAAAGCCCATTGGACTTGGGGTTCGCTTGCACCGTCGTCGACGACGTTGTCAGCGTCAATCTTCCCGGCGCCGTCCTTTGAGCCTCCGTGTGAAAGTTCTTCATGGAGTAGGTTGTCGACCGCCGAAGAGGAAGCGATGCTGAGAAGCTCGAGTTGCTTTACGACTTCGCTTAATCCCAGAACCTCCTCGATCTCTTGCAAACATGCATGGAATCTCGCCGGGTCCGTTTCGGACATGGCGGCTAGCCGCGCCGTCAAGGCCTGTTGCTCGACGTCCAAGACAAGGTCAGCGTTTTCCTCCATGTCATCCGATGCGGACCTATGCGCAAAGCCACATGTCGGCCACAAAGATTACGCATGGTTCTGCTAAGGCTGGCGCTGTGATGCACCGACAGGGTCGGGAATACCCCTTAGTATAGTATTGGTTATGCGTTCAAGCCGTTCAAGCTTCTACAATCGTTGATTATAAGAGCCCGGCCACGCATCCTTCGGATCACCGTCTCTTTGAGAATCGTTGCATGACCTGAGGACAGTGTGCTGTCTCTGAGTGTGGTACACAGCTCTTGAGCATGATCAACGTGTCTCTGCGACATTTTCCGGGCTAACGACTCCTCATCACTGACGGCGATGATTCGAAACCTCAGTCACATGCCCGAGGCATCGGACGCATGTCGCTCGAAAACGACATCGGCTAGATGTTTGGCCCTTCTGCAGCGAAGCGTGGCGTCTGGCCTGGCCTGTCTTCGAAAGAAAAGGGTGAAGGCGGCGAGGCCTCACTCCTCACATCAAGCATCAAGAACCTGGAAAGTTACAGAGCAAGGAGAGAGAGCGAGACACGGAAAGCACGAAAGAGCAAGGCAGGAAGGCGGCCAGCCCGGTGCGGTGGCGACGTCGCACGCGTCGTCCGGGATGTGGTTCCTTGTAGCTGCAACCCTACACAGCAACTCGCGACCTGATTTTTAGAACAACGGCGAGCCGAGCACCGCACGCGAGCCTGGCAATCCTTGCAGCAAGCCTGGCATCCGTGTGGCCTTCCTGTTCATCGAGGTCGCGCAAGGCCTGAAAGACGAACACGCGAGAGTAGACAGCCATGCCTGGCCAGGCCTGCTCAAGGAGCCAGCCTGCAGCAAGTTGCGGTGCTCCTCACTTGTGAGGACTGCGACTGTTGTCCTTAGGCATGTCATTGATTGATTCGCCGATGCTGTTCGTGGGAATCGATCGACTGAGCCCCAGGCACCACATATGCTGGAAGGACGATGAGAATCATCGCCATGAGTGCGCCTGACAGACAGTAGCTGGGTGAGAGCGGGCGCAGCAGATGCGCTCGATCCATCCCTGAAACGAATAACCGAGCTGTCGACGCTGACTTGAGAAGAGGAGCTGCGGGGATCTACAAAGATCAAGCGTTGAGAGCTCGAAGTAACAGGTAACCTCGTCTCGGCAAACACACGTGGCTCCGACTGCTGTAGCCGCATCACGTGTCGAACTCACCATGGTAGAAATGGCACGTCGAGACAGGCAACGTCTGCTCCACACACACATGCAGTCATGATCTGAAAGTCTGGCACGCTCAAACGTTTTCTGGGCATGGGCAGGTAGTACGGTCTCTGCGGGGGCAGGGCCCGCTCCGCAAAGAACAACGAAAATGCGGCAGGTGAGCGACGGCGCTCAGGACGCCTCCTCCCGGTCTGTTCCACCAGCTGGAGGCCTGTCCTCTCCTGTTGCACGCGCGCTTTCACCCGTGCTAGATGTGTCTCGGGATTTGTCGGACTTGCGAGACTTCCTCGAGGTTCTCACTGTTCTCACGCCCCAGGACGTAGTAGGCGCGAGCTTTTTCCTGACTCGGATGCCCGAGACAGCCAGCTTCTCGTCACAGCTTCTCGTAGCATCTCCTTTGCGATCGGTCTTCCGACTTTTCGCCACCGAGGCGATGCCCCAACAATCCGTCTCCTTGTCGAAGCCTTCCATGCTCCGGCGTACCTCCTCCTTGCACCTCCTGCCTCGGACATTTTGGTTCTTGTTGTATCTACCCCGGGCACGTCGCTTGGCGCGTGCCGGGTCCTTCCGGTGCAGAGCACGTGCCACACGTTTCTCGAAGTCCGCTGCCATGTTCTTGCCCCCATGTACCTCAATTAATCGGAGAGCCTCTCTTCTGCTAGCTTCCGAAAGGCATCCCAGGGCTCTTGTCACGACGCGGCCATCACGCAGCCACGACAATTGCTCAAAACGCACACTGCTACAGAAAACACAGTAGCCGGACTCGTTCGCCGCACCCGGACCGCCGGAGCCATCCAGCGCGAGCACGCAAGGCAGATCGCGATGTCCTCTGCATTCTTCTTCACCGCCTGGCACACGCCACAGATGCACGCCTCTGTCATTCTTTCGAGCGCGGGGTCTTCGACGCGCCGGCGTCCTGAGCAGTCAAAGGGTCATCGCGCGCGCGCGCTCGCCAATTTCTCACTGCATGTGTAGCTTCTAAAAGGATGCGGCCTCTCGGCGGATGGTTCAACGCGGGCTTTCGAGGTCGTCACTTCGTTCACATTGAGGGTCCTGCTCGACAACGCAAGACTCTCTCCATCACAACGAACGAGCAAGCGCGACAGAGTGCCTCGAAGCAGAGGAAGATGGCACGCCTCGAACCGTTTCATGGCGAATGTCGTGGGCCGAGGACTCTCGATCTGCAAGTCCGTTCTCCTAGTCAGATTGTTGTTGACAGCCCCCGCTCGTCTGCGGTGCGTGTCTGCGCTGCATGCGACGCCGGACCTTGGGCGTAGGCACCTCGCTTGAGCTCGAAGTCCTGCCAGACAAGATGGTGTGTATATACTTAAAAAAGAACACATCAACGACGCAGGATGCCCGGAGGAGGATGATGAAGAGGACGAAGAGGTTGGATCCAGCTGCGTGAGCTGAGCGTTGCCCGCAGTCCAAGCGCGCCTCAGGTTGCTGCAATGACGGAATTCCTACGCGCGTGCCAGGAGAAGACGACGGCTTAGCCCCGCGCACCACGAACACCGCCAGGACGACCAGAATCATCGCCATGAGTGCGCCTTTCAGACACTGGTTGATGGAAATCGGAACACAGCAGATGTTCGACCTGCTTCATGGAACATGACCGCACTGCCAAGGCTAGCCTGTCAATGTATGCTGCAGCACTACAACATCTCACAAGGAGAGCGGCTGAAGCTCGTCGAGACAGGCAACGTCTGCTCCACACACACATGCAATCATGATCTGAAAGTCTGGCACGCTCAAACGTTTTCTGGGCATGGGCAGGTAGGTCTCTGCGGGGGCAGGGCCCGCTCCGCAAAGAACAAAGAAAGTGCAGCAGGTGACAGCGCCGGTGCTCTGATGGGCTTACGATGAGAATACGCATGGGACGCATTAGTTTGCGACTTTAGGCTTGAGTCTACCCCGGCTACCTATGAACACGAGACCACAAAGAGTGGAGCCACCAAGGAGCACTGGCTAGTAAGGGTAGGGCAATGCTTGCTGCTGTGCAGCCGGCGGCTGGCGCGCATTCGAGAGTGTCACTTCTCTTCCTCCACGGCCGAGGCGTCCTCCCGACCAAGTTCCGCTCCAGTCGCACCCTCTCGCTCAGGCTCTTTCTTCTCGCGCTCCGCCGTCTTTCGCTCCTTCTTGGCATGCTTCTTTGCTTCCTTCTTGGCTTTCTTGCGCGCCTTCTCCGAGCTGTTTGAGGACTCCGAAGAACTGGGCGCGGGCCTTTTTGACATCTTGACGCCCCAGGCTTCCTCTTCGTCGTCGCTGTCGCCTCCTTGAAGGCCCTTACGATGCCAACCTGCGCTGTCCTCGTGTCTCTGGCGCAACGATTCCATCAAGAATTTCTTCATGAGGCCGAGGTCTTTCGGGGAGGATTGCCACGAGCCCAGCGTGGCAGCATTCGACGTCGTAGTCGGTATCTTGTGCGCCCAATTGGAGAGGGCGTTGCACATGGTCACAGCCTCGAGCATTTGGATGCCTCCAAGGTAGACTGTGCTCACAAAGGCGAGAACCTCTGGAAGCATCTTGGAAATCACAGCCTTGTGTGTGCGGTAGAACATACACCATGTCTGGAGCGCATCCTCCAGCTTAGCCTTGCTCGTCTCCGAGGTGCGCTCTTTCACCAAAACCTCGCAAGCTGCAATGAAGGCTTTTGCTTCAGCAGTCTGGAAGAACTCCGCAAATCGCCCCAACACCGCAGAGGGCGTTCCTTCGCCTTCCTCCAAGTAGGTGTCTAGACAATTGGAGAGGGCTCGCGCCGATCCGGATATGGTGGAGAGACCTACAGAAGGGCGTCGAACTAGCTCGCAGTTGCGCGAGTCCAGGACTTGACGCATGCTGTCCTTGCCGAACAGGTCCTTGACAGAGGTGCTAGCGTAGACGGCCTTGCCATGCTCGTCCGCGTATGGACGCAGCACGGCCTTCGCCAAGGCGTAGCGTCCCTCGAGCCGAGGCACATACTCTTTGGTCTTGCCCTTGCCGTCGTCTTTGCCTCCCTTGCCATCGCTGCCCCAAGACCCCCAGGCATAAGATTCCTGAGGCGACTCTCGATTGGCATTCCAAGGTTCGTTGTAGGCCGACCACGAGGACGCCCAACCGTCCGAAGCCCAAGCCGGAGTCTTGCCCTTGGACCCTTTGCCTTTGCCGCTGCCCTTCTTACCGCTCCACATGGTCCAGCTGAGGACGGTCAGGTTTACAGTATGAGTCTGAGCACTGATGCCTGAACGGGTTCAAGGGTCAGCCGTGTAAGCATGTCGACTTCAGTGCCTCGACCACACAAGCCTGTCAATGCATACGAACACTCAACGTGATCTTTTTCGTATTCGCGGACGTTGCGATATAGATCCAAGCCCGAGTCGACGTGGACATCGAGCACATGCCCGAGGTCAGGGTTGACAGTTAGAGACAGCGCCCTTTTTTCTGGTTTATCGATTTATGTATATGCGGATGATGTATCTTCTAAAGCCTATGGCTGCTGTGAGCTCACGCCTTGGGTGATGCAACCAACTCGACACAGAACCGAAACATGTTCTGAGGCACTGAAGACATGTTCACCGGTCTTCGTCGTACAACCTGATGCGGGAGCGGGAGGTACGAATGACATGCCTACATCGTCTCCAAGCAGTTTCCATGCAGACGTGCGACAGTGGCAAACTATCCAAAGCGCCCTAGACCAATCCAGGACACGCCTCACATATGTGCAATTTTGCATGCGCGCTTTGCTGATTCGTCGCTGAGTCTGGTGTGTCGGATGAAAACTGCGAAGGTCCCAATTCAGATACTACCGCTTCGTGTATGCAGGATTACGTGGTCTACCGTGCAGAACGAAGCTTCTGTATAGAGGTGTAGAAATGCTGCCCGAAACTTAGGACCTGAGATGTTGATGCCGCCGTGACACACCAAACCGAGCTGGTCTTTGCCTCGGATACGCTAGTCGGAGTTAATTTCTGGGACGAGTTGAACGTCCTAATGCCTTGAACGGGATCCAATATTCCCCTGCACACGAAGTTTACCGTGCCATGTCTCAAACACAACTTTACAGTACAGCGCACTAGTCGGGTTGCACGCGCAAGACTTGCAGCGCACCGTTAAACACTCCAGCTGCGCGGCGCGCGGAAGGTAGTCCATGTCGTCGGCCCCGGAGTCGGCCTCTCACAAGGGGGCCGGCCCGATCACAACCTGACAAAGCAAAAGGACAAGGCGCAGAGGCAACACCGAGCAGCTGTGCGCACAAACAGCATCATGAGGCCAGGTCCACGACAAGCACAAGATAATACCCCGCGGGGACGTATAAGACGAAGAAGCCCCCCTGGGAAACTATGAGTTTGAACGCATCGGCAGCGTACGCCATCGCGCGTGTGGTCTTGCCTGGGCCTGGATCACGTCGCGATATGGCGGAGCCCGCGCCTGGCAGGCGTCGAGACAAGCAACGTGAGGCGCGCCGCAGTCGTGCCTCGGGAACAAGGGTGTCAGCGCGAACTCCGACCTTGTCACACGCAAGGACTGCGCGCACGGCATGAGAGTGTACCCCAGCCGATCAGCCTCCTCGTCCGTGTCTGGGTAGACAGTCGTCGCCACCTCGCGGATGCTAGCCCCATGCGAAGCAACGTAGTCACATGTCTAAATGAACAATTGTCAAGGAAAGTCACCTGCTCATCCATAGCCTGCAGTCCGAAAATATTCCACTGAAGGGCAAGCACTCATGCAACCGATAATGTGATAATGCACCTCGCGGCGGGCGCGTGCCCCCGCTCGGTCATGCGGCCCACGTCGCCTCACAGCTGCAGGTGTTCGAAGTGCTGAGATGCAAGAAAACCACTCGACCTGCGGGGGACGCGCTGCGGAGCGTCGTCCTCAACATTCGACCTCAGCTGCTCACGGCTTACGACGTGTATGATGCCCACCTCTGGGATAGAGGCTGGGGCAGTGGCATGACTGGCTCGCTTGATCTGCCCTGCCGAGTGTCAAAAGCTTAAGGGCTGGAGCCGAAAATGTTATTTCAAGTATAATCACATGACCAGATTGCAGCGAGGAATGCGAATCATTGTCACAGAGTCGCGTCGAACTCTACGGGTAGGAAGTGGGAACATCTTTTTGCGACAGCCGTTGTGCACTACTTGCGGCGCACGGGGGCAAGGCCCGCGCCGTGCATAGAATGGTGAAAGCGCACAGCTGAGCTTGTGTCGAATAAGGCACTGGAGCAAAATTGTCTATCCTGCACGTTACATCGAGGCTGTGCTGGATGCGCTGCTACTGCTACCGCTAGTCTTCGCACGCTCGGCCCGAGACCTCTTTCTCGTCTTCAGCTGTGCCATCCAACTGCCCACCAGGTTATAGTGCGGCGCAGGC
>CAJNDS010001457.1:0-18194 GCA_905221605.1 Symbiodinium natans
CGCGGCCAGGTCACGACCCGCGAGCCCCTGAAAGCAGGAGAGCCCGCGGCTCTTGGCCGCGAGTTGGGAGAAACACCCTTCACTGTTCCCCAAACCCAACACCACCTTACCCTTAGCTAGGGCATCAGAGGCGGTACTCCGAATGGAGTCTGTGAGCGCAGGACCCGCGCCTCGCTGGGCCGTGTGCAAAAACCCTAAGGAACGGGCGGTGTCCATTGCGGCATCGCAATGCCCGCAGCGTCCTTCTGCCAGGTAAGCACGACAGCCACAGGCAGCTGTCTCCTCCTTGAGATGCACCCAAACCTTATGGGTCACCCCTTTCTTGGTGCTCGCGACCTCAAACGTCGCCTCAGAGCCAAGGAGTTGAGACAGCCGCGCCTCCGGGGCCGCGGTGTTGCCATGTCGCAAATGCGCAATGCGATTGGCAACGGCACGACTCACGTACCACAGAACAGCACCGCACAAGATCACTACCACGAGAGTGATGGCTGTTCCGGCGACCCACACGGCCCGCCTCGCCCCGTGACCGATTTCCTCGACCACGTCGGCCGAAATCGCTGCAACCGCGTGCATAGAGTCCTCGACAACATGCACAGCCCCGCGGTGCAACTGCAAGGCAATCGGCGCCGACGCTGCAGCCGCCAGGCCCCACCAGCCGTTGATGTTCCCGTTGAGGGCGTGCATCAACCGATTGAGGAGCCCGCGACCCAGGAAAAACGGGGTCCGCGGCGGAAGCGGAACACTCGGCGGCGGCCGGGCCGACCCGCACGGGAAGGCTGGGACCCAGCTTGTGCTTGGGCGGGGCTGGAACGCGGCAATTATGCCCGCGGCGTAAGCGCCCCAGGCGTACTTGCCCCTCCCCTTGGGCTTGCCCTTGGCATCGGACTTGCCTCTGCCCTTCGGCTTACCCTGGCCCTTGCCACGGGCGTCTGCCCAAGCACCCCACGGGTCGCGGCCCTTGCCGTACGTCGCCTCCTCGCGACGTCTCTTGCCGCCCCTCTTCTTGTGTTTGCTTCTAAGAAGAGGCTGGATCGTTTCCTGATCCATCGCGCGATTGGCCAGAAGGATCTCGTACTCCAGCTCGTCCTGGCTGCTCTCGGAGCCCGAGTCCCTCTCTTCGCCGCGCCGCGGATCCGGGATCCCGCGGGAAACGACCTCTGCCAAGCGGAGGGGCGTGCTGCACCTAAAGCACAGCTGCCTGAATGAAAGGTTCCAGCGCTCCGCCTTCTCCGCCTGGCGCCGCTCCCGCTTCTTGGCGCGCTCGGCCGCCTGCGCCTCCTCGGCCGCCTGGAGGGCTTCAGCGAGTTCCTCATCGCTGAGGAGCCTCGCGGCATCTGCCCGCGCTTGTTGGTCTTCAAGCTCTTCGGCAGAAAACCTCCGCCGCCATTGCTCCGGCGCGGTTTGGGGATCCACCTCCCACCACCCGATGTCGATCCCATTGATCCATCGGCCGTCGCACGGGGCGCCCGCATTCGGGCCGCCCGCGTGCGTGGTGAGGCACTGGTCCTCGGTAACCGGGTTGATGGCTTCGCAGAAGAAGCACCGCCAGCTGCCGTAGGGGTAAAAGCGGCCTTCGACGTAGGCTCGGTTGGCTGGGAGGGCGACCTCGTCCGCCTCATCCGCGGTGGCAGCCTCCATCTCAACCGAGACCTCTTCGTCCTTGACGACCTCAGCCTCCTCCTCCTGTTCCTCCTTGGCCAGGGGCTCTTCTCGCTCCCGGCCGACGTTGAGGTGGGACTCAGTGCGAACCTCGGCGCGCATCAAAATGACGTCAAGGCTATCCGCGGCTGGGTCGCCCGCGAAGAAGGAGTCGATCTCCTTGGCATGGAGATCGTCAAGAGGCGTCACCAGGTCCGGCGAGTAATCTCGCTTGGAGCGACCTCAGCCAGCCCTTCGGCGGCTCGAGGGCCCGCCCGCGCGGAGCGGCCTTCCGTGGAGGCTCGGGCTCGGCCTCCTCCGTGGGCTCGCTCTTGGGCGTGGACCCTCCATCGCTTCCCTCTGGAGCACCAGGGGGGTCCAGCTCGGGGTCGTCGCGAAGCCACCCCGGCGGATGGCTACCACCGTAGATGTGGTGCGATCCGTCCTCAAGCCGGATTCGGTCCCCTCGCCTCAGGAGCGGGACGCTCGAGTGATCGTACCCGTTGGCTTTGTGGTACCTAATCACTCGGAGCATGGGCACCTCCCCATACCCACCGTCCTTTCCTCGGCGGAACAGCCGTCCCCGCCAGTCCTGACGAAAAGGGTCAAGAGGTGCGGAGGGGCTGATCCCCAGGTTGGGCGGAAGAGAGGCGCCATGGCAGGCCGCCTGATGCAAGTGGTACTGCACCAGCGACTCAAACGCTAGCCCGCATCCCGGAGCCGAACATCCGTAGTGGCCGTCAGCGTTGGGGCGAGGCTCCTCTGAGGCTGAGGCGGACTGGGCGGTCCCGCCTCCCGAAGGCCTGGCGGCACTGCTCGGCCCTGCAGCCCCGGGGGCGTCCTGACCATCGTCAGACACCTCTTCCCCGTCGGCGCCTTCCCCGGCCGCCCGACTCTCTCCCTCTCGGCGCAGCGTCTTGAGGGACTCCTCACGCTTGGTGATCTTCTCCAGCTTCACCATCGCAGTTCCCGCAACCTCCAGTATTCTCGACTGGAGCTTCTGCGCTCTAAGAAGAGCTTCGGACCGCGCGAGGTATTCCTTCGCGCTGGTGACCACAGACTGGCCGAGCACGAGGACTCCTTCCTCTGTGCTCTCGGCCTTGGCCCCACTTGCGGGCTCCTCGTCCTCCTTCACTTTGACCGCGGCTGGAGGCGCCCGCGTGTCGGGAAGATCCGAGCTGGAACTATCTTCCTCGACACCTTCAGCTTCTTGGGCTGCCTCTTCCTCGAGCGAGTCCTCGGGCTCGAGGACATTGGGGCCCGGGACGTTACGCCTAGGGTACATCGCTGGCACGATCGAAGTCCTAGGGGTCCCTAAGGGACGCCCTTTGGCCTTAGGCGCGGCCTTAGGAGGGGTAACAGGTTGGGCGGCCCCCGCGGCCATGACACGACCCGCAGGGGCCAGCACAACCGTCGAGGAGCTCGCCGCACCACTGCTGGCCGCAGCAGCTTGGGACGCTTGGACCGTGCCCAGTTTCGGTCCTCGTCCCAACGGCGGGTTGGGGCCCGCACTGGTGTCGCCTAAACTCTTTAGGTCGACACGCAGGACCAACCTATCCACTTCCAACTCAGCTATCAACTGAGTAGACAGGCGAGCCCCTGGGGAGTGCCCAGATGCGGGAAATGCCGGTGGCCCTAATCTGGCCAGTGAGGGCCACCCCATCCGCTCCTGCATAGATGGGCACTCCGGCGTCCCGCGGGACCGCCAGTCGGACCTCGACTATGCAAGTCGACCCGCGGCGGAACCCGCGCCTTCCGTCCTCCCACTGCGTGGGGCAGTGTCCTAGGACGTAGTGCACCCCGAGGCGGCCTCCCGGCCCGCCGCCGGGGATCAGGCCGTTCTGCATCAGGCTTGGCACGACATGCAGGTCCGTGCCGTGCCACATGGCCGGGCCATACTGATGGATGAGGTCGTCGATGGCCGTCTCACTTAGGCCCTCCATCATGAACCCCATCGGATGGCCGCAATCCGCAGAGTGGCCTTGGAAGGCACGAAGGAAACCAGCGTGCGAGGTGTCCAACCTCGGTTTCCGCTGGTTGGCGTCGTGCGCGACCGCCTGGTTGTACTGGTTGATGGTGATCCCGAGTTGTTCGATCAACTCATCAACCGGGTAGAGGCCGCCCGGACCGAACCGGCCTCTGCAGCCACCTTCGCCGTGCCGCATGCATCGGACTAGCAGGCGCTGCACGTCGTCTATCGTGGGCGGGCCCTTCCGGCCCTTAGGGCCTGGGCTCTTGCTCTTGCCCCTGCCCTTCGACCCTCCTCCACCCATCGCGGCACTGAGGCCCGCGGCTTTGCAGGACCTCCGATGGGCGAGGGAAACCTGACGCGCCCTTGAGCGGCCAGGACACGGCCCGCTGCAAGGGGCCGGTGTGCAGTAGTGGTAGGCAGCCGCTCACGCGCGGCCAGGGCACGGCCCGCAGCGGGGCCTTGTGGTTGACCACGAAGGTCCGGGCGACCGATCGGTCGCTCCCGCGCGGTCTGGTCGCGACCCGCAGCGGGGCGCAGTGCACAGGCACGAACGCGGGGAGGGACTACCTACCCTAGGCTCTACAACACACTTGAACCGCTGCGGCGGGGGTTTGGGGAGTTTCCTTAAGGTCTGGGCTTTAAGGCTTCTACGGCTTCTGCTTCGACCTTGGACCGAACCTCTAGGCCTGCATGCAAAACACTGGCTGCGGGACAAACGAACGAAGCTGCACGCGACGAACGACGAAAAATCCTTCTGCCCGCAGACCGGCGACCTGGGAAACGGCCCGCCCCAAAAACACCCGCCCTGAACACAGAAACACCCGAACAGCCCCAACATCCTGAGCATCAGAACGCGCGTGGGGTGATTCTGGTCCGAGCGCGCCGCGTCATGGTTCGCGCGCTTGGAGTTGTGCGCACCGCGAACGCCTAAGGCTTCAAGAGCAGACGACGCGCTCTGCGGAGCCGCGACTGCCCCCTTGGCGCACGCTTCGCGCACCGCCCCCTCGGCTTGGGCATCAGTGAAAAGCTGCCCATCAATGACCCTACCCGTCCTAACAGTAAGATCATCCACGTAGGCTATCCACTCCTTAGTATACTTAAGGCGCCTACCTCTGCCGGGGGCATAGGCCCTATCAACCACAAATTTGAAATCATCTGGGCCGTTAATCGGGCCAAAGGTGAGGCCGACAGGGAGATATTTCCCTGATCTTGCCACAATGGCCAACACCTCGCGAGCACGCTTGGTGTTCCTAATCTGATTAAACCCACTAACCGCATCCACGAAGGTATACCAAACCGAACCTACCGCGGCGGCGAGCACATCGCTGCCCCGCCGACAATAGTACGTGGAGCGCTTAATTCGGGCATTCACACGGCGGTAGTCAACCACCAAGCGTCGCTTCCTATGCCGCTTGTAGCTGGGCATTTCCTTGGTCGGAAACGGCGCAGATCCCCCAGCCGAGCTGCCGCGGATCAACTGACCCCGCTTGCATTCTTCTTCAAGCTTGTCGTCGACCCATTGCGCGGACTCGCCCCTCAGACTGTGAGGCTGGGACGAGACCGGCGGCCCGGGGGGGATGCAGTCATGGGCGAACTTCCTGACCGTGGTCCTGGTGGTGTCCTCCACCCAGAACCCAGCGGCCTTTCGCCGTATGACCTCCCTGACGGCTGCGATATCAGCATCGGTCAGCCCGGGTCTGGTTGGTCCAGGCTCGATCTTCAAACCCGACCATACGAGGTCTCTATAGGCCTCGGTGCGCCTAGGATCCTCCGCGACCTTCTCGCCCGCAAGAGCATAGACCTCAAGGTCAGCCCGGACGGAATCCCAGTCCTTGGCGTCCGCCTTGGTCCGCCAAAACGCTTCTTTTTCCGCGGCATACTTATCCACCTCCTTATCCAGCTCCTCACGCTCTGCTGGCGTGAGGTCCTCGCCCGACCGCACGTCCGGGAGGGGAACGACTGGAGAGGGCGGTGGCGCAGCCGCGGCGCTATCTGCACCCGCAGTGGCTGGAAAGCTTTCAACTGCAGCGGTGCACAGCTCTTCTGCGCCCCTCAGACCAAGGTCCTGGAGCGAGGCGCAGAAAGCCGCCCCTATGAGGTTGTAGTCGGATTGCGCGCGCTCAACGTGCTTGTGCTGCACTGCGCCTAGCGCATCCGGCCTACTACACCTCAAACCTACCGATTCTAAGCTGAAATCGGCGAGCCACAGGGCCCCGCTCTCAACGAGGTTGCTGCGGCCACCGGCCCGCGCGAACTGGCACATGTCAGCCCGCACGAAAGCCCAAGGCCAGCGTGGCTCTGCGAGCGTCCCAAACAAGGCGCCCCACTCCTCTAGCCGCCAAGGTTCCCACTCGCCCTTCTGCGCCTGCAAACGCAGCGCGACGTGGGCGCCCGCGCGCGTGCGTTCCTGCGCACACCGGACGACTAGCTGGAGGAAAGCCCGGGGCACATTCTTGCCCTCAAGCCCAATCACGAGCACCTTCGGCTCTGTCCGCAGAACAGCGCCGCTAATGGCCTCTAAGTGCTCTTCTGCGGCCAGATTCCAGGTGATCCCGTAGGCCTGCTTGCCTTGCACAAAGGCGGGAACAACCCTGTACCCGTGCCTCCTAGCCGCGTCGGAAACGACCGCGTCACCCCAAGCAACCTCTAAGACATCGGCAACCCCACCAAGGAAATACTGCCGGAACCAACTCTCGACAGCACCCGACTCTGGGGAAGCCCTAGGCTGCAACACGCGGGGTTCCGCGACCAGGAGGTCCGCGAGGGCCTCTTGGATCGAGAGTACACCCGTGCCGGCGCGAGACGCTCGCTCGAGCGTCCGGTCCTGCAACGAATACGCTCCCTTATCCAACTTTCTGGCCGAGGCTGCAGCAAGCACGCCGTCGCGGTTTAGGTCGATTTTGGAAATGATTTCCTTCACAGAAACCGCTTCATGGGCCGGACGGGTCCCTTCTGAAAGCGTGAGCGCTCCGTCCTCGGCGATATATGCAAGCCGCCATTTGACGCGAACCCCGCTGGCGTCGGGGAGATAGCGATGGACGCCGACCTGCGCACGGGCCGCATCCACCTGCGTGACCCGTCCTAACCTGCACACCTTCGGGCCTCCACCTACACCCCGATAGGCAATGCGGTCACCAAGGCGGAGGACGAAGTCCCTTCCGCGCCTGGTCAGCGTGAACTCCACCTGCTTGGCGTCGCCTTGAACCTGCTGCCCTAAGCTGGGGCGAGACAAGTCGTCCCCGCCGGTTCCATCGTCCTCAAAGACGACCGGCTCGCGGGATTCCGCGCCATCTGCATCCGCAGGGACAAGAATGCAGTCTTCTGCGTGCGCCTCCATCGGGCCGCGCCGGGCGGAAGAAGTACCCCCCGACTCCATCGACACGGGCTCCAAGATGAGCCTGTGGCCTTTGACTTCCAACACGCGCCAGGGGCCGGTCAGACCCGGTTTCCAAGGCACACGCCCCGCCCCCTCTGAACGGGCCCTCGGAGCGTTCCAGACCACTCGGTCGCCTGGTTTAAGGTCCACAGTGCGCCTATGACGGTTTGCAAGTTTCGCCCGCGCTTCTGAAGACCGCGTCCAGTGCTCTCGGACCGCAGCAGCTAGATCCGAGAACTGTTTGAACTGGCTCCGAGCCCAATCAGAGATGGGTTCAAACTGCAAGGCGTCTCGCAGGACGTCCTTTTCAAGTGGTAGAGCGAGCGACCAGCTCCGCTCTAGGTCCCTCGGGGTATACCCGTGGGGTCCCGGAGTGTTGTCTATGACGTACTCCGCCACCACGAGCCAATCCGACCAAGCTTCGGAAAGGGAGGCGCCGACTTGCCTGACGACCGCCCCCAGCACCTTTTGAACTTCTTGGTGGACTCGCTCGTTTGCGCCCAACTCACAAGGCCTCAAGGGCGCGCTAAACCGCCACTCGGTCCCAAGCATCGCGCTGAGTTCTGCCATGAGCGCGTTCTTGAACTCTGGCCCTCTGTCCGACCTGATGAGGCTCGGGATCGTCCTGCTGCGAAGCACACAGCGCACGAACGCCCTCCTGACTTCCGCATGAGTCAGAGACCTCATCGGCTCGAGGAGGACAGCATGACTGAGGCAATCGAAGTACGTAAGCGAGTACCTATGCCCCTCCCTGTCCTCTCGGTTCGGACCCTCACAGTCCACGCTGACTTCCTGCCAGCAAGTCTCGGCGCCGCACTTGACCGCACGAGCTTCAACCTTCGTCGGTCGAGAGCGGCCTTTAATGCAGGCGAGACACTTGGCGACCCAGGTCCGCACATCTTTCTCCAAATCGGGCCACCAGACTGCCCTCTCCAGCAGTTTGATGGTAACCTCGGCAGACCTATGGGCCCCAAGGACTCCACAGTGGACTGAATTGTAGCAGGCGCGGCGCCAGGTCACCCCATTCGCGCCCGCAGCCCCGTTGGGAACCACTGGGACGACGACGGTTTGACCCGTCCTGAGGGTCACTTCGCGCTCCAGCAACCCGTCTCCGGATATCACCATCGGCGGCTCCGGCTTGCGAATCGAGCCCGCCAATGAGGGATCGCGCCGCTGGCCCTCGTACCACGCCGTACGAAGGGATCCCGTGACTCGGAACTCCGAAATGTTCGCCGCGTCCCTCGCCTCGACCGCAAGCTGTTCGCGACGATTTTCGTCCTCCCCCGCGGCCAGGCTCAAAGACGGAACACCGCCCTTAAACTCGACCTTGACCTTGGTTGAGGAATGGTCCCAAATGCACAGGATGGGGCTATGGCTGACGAGCTCTAGAACCACAGCAGGGCCCTTGGGCTCCTCACCCATAAACGCCAAAACTCTACCCTTCAGCTTGCACTCATTGGCATTCTTCCCGCGACTGATAGCGCCCGCGGTCCAATGCCCTTCTACGCCCTCATTGGACGCAGAGAATTGAGCAAGGACCCTTGACGCCTGCCGGGTAGAACCGCGGGGATCCGAGGCTTCTCCGGTTGCCCGCCAGCCAATGACCTGAGTAACCCTACCCACAAGGGCTATCAGCTTGCCGAAGGAGGGGTCTAAGGCAACCTCTTTGCCCTCAGACCTCCAGAGCACTTCGCACTGCTCATTCACGACATGTCTGTGGCCGTGCCAGTTCACCACTGACGACCAATGCACGACGATGTCGCCCTGAACCGCATCCAGGGGCGAGCAGTTATGCCCCGCCACCACAGCACCATCTTCTCTAACCACCCATGTGGTCCAGTAGGGCTTCACATCGCCCCACTTGGAAAGATCCTTGTGCTGGGAGCCGAGGCTGAGCTTCATGGAATGGCTCTTCTTCCATATTTTCCCACTCAGCATGCCATATGCTGTGGGAACTGGAGCATCTTTGGGCGTAGTCCTGAACCCTACCGCCCATTGCTGGATGGTTGAGGACCGAACCCTAACTAAACCTCCTGTCCTATCCAAAGTTGCAAGGACGGAGTTGACCTCTAGGCCCACCTCATGGGCCTCAAGGTCGCCCTCAAGCGGAGGTTCGGGCTCCTCCCGCTCGGCTATCTCCACCGAGGTATCGACTGCCTCTTTCTCGATGCAGGCGGGGCAGCGAGAAAACAGGTAGGTCCGCTTGCCGCAGATGCATAGACCCTCATGGTCCCAGAGGGGTCGTGGCGGTTCGTCCAGCATCCCTCTAATGCTGGCATCATCGATGGAACGAACCGCGTCCAACCTCAAGGACCGCAGGACTTCCGCCCCCAATGCCTGCTTCCCTACGATCCCAAAACCTCGCAGGGGAGGCTCCGGAAAATCCTTCTTGAGTTCCGGACAAGCCTCGGCCACTTCCAAGTGGCCCTGCTGCGTGCGCCAAAGGCGTGGCCGCACCGCCCAGATAGCCTTGATGCCTGCCCAAGCCTCTCCTACAGCCCTAGCTTCTTTGCGCTGCAGGTTCCTTGCTTGGAGCGTGAGCTCAACAACCAAAGGCCACCTAAGGACGGCTGTGACCAGCCCGCCTTGTCCAAGTCCTACGAGGAACTGCGGACGAAACCCCGAAGCTTCCCTAAGAACCTTGGCACACGAAGTGAGCAAGTCGACCCTGATCCGCTTGATCTTCTTGGTCCCTGCGAGCCTGCCAGCCCCGCAATCGAAATGCGAGGCAAGCCCGTCGGTATCCTCAAACGGACCCCAACAACCCCTGACAGCCACAGAAACTCCAGGGAGGCTCGCTTGGAAGACGCGCCTGATCTCAGTCAGCTCTGCGTCCTGCTCTTTCCAACGCGCGTAGTCAAAAACAACCATGACGCGCACCGGAAGGGCTGCGACGACGCACATCGGCACAGCCGCGGCCTGGACACGGCCCGCAGGCTCTGGGACGGCGTCGTTGCCGACCGCCCAGGGCACGGGTCCGTCACCCTCAGTACCCTCTCCGAGGTACTGGTCCATGTCGAAACCTCGGAGTTGGCCCGAAAGGCCCTCGAGATCTTTCGTCCTCGCCGCAAGGAGCGCATCCCGATCCTTGGGATTGCGGCTAAAACTGTCACCCAGCGTCGCTGAGCGACCGCTAAGGCTCCTTATTTCGGACCCATCCATAAGGATTTCCGCAACCCACCGGACGAGTTTCGGATCCATTCCGATGTCCGACGTTTGCGCTCGGGTAAGGTTGGCATGATCTGTCCAACACAGAGTCCGAATAGAGCCAAACATGCGGCGTGTCGCCCGCTTTACCTCGAGCTGGGCAAACGCCTCCTGTATCAAGGGCGGCCAGTTCTGCTGCGCGGGGGTCAAGCTCTTCGAGTGCGTCATAAGCACTTTGAGCTGGCTCAAGTCACGCGTCATCTGCACGACGCTGCCCCCTACCGCGATGCCCGACGCATCCGCGATCTGCTCAAGGGGACACGACCCATCCGCAGCAGAGGCCTCATCGAAGGTAGCCAAATTGATGCGGTTTTGCATCATACGCTTAATCGCTTTAAAGGCTTTGCAACCCTCGGTGGCGGCTGAGCCCAGCCCGCCTTCAGGAAAGACGGCGCCTGGCTTCTGCCACTGCCCTAAAATCTTGGCTGCGTGCCCATACTCAACAGGCAAGTAGCCGCGCAACCAGTTTGCGCAACCCAAAAATTGCTGAATGTGCAGCTTCTCCCAGAGCGGGGGAAAGTCAATCACCGCCTGACAACGCTCTTCGTCAGGCGAACTCCCGTCCCGCCCAATGTTGTGTCCCAAGAGCTTGCCTTTGGAGACACAAACTTCGGCCTTACTGATCCCAAAGGAGAACCCAAACAAGATTGATTTATCTAGGAAACCCTCTAAGGAAACGAGGTGGTCGAGGAGGTGCGGGCACGCTTTAGGGTGCCGGGCGCGCATATCTGCCGCGAGCTTCTCATAATAGTAGTCCGTTGGAGGCTCTTCGATCATCTTCTCGATGTCCCAGCTCTCCACGATATGATAGCTCGGGCAGCGCGCCGTATCGACCGCGTCTGCTGGGCGCACAGCGTCACTTGCGCCTCTCCCAGCAGTGGCCGATCCCTCACGCCAGCCAGCCCAGCGTGGCCCCCTGCGCGTCCTAAAGACCGCGAGGCGTTCGGTGACTGGAACCTCATCGCTGCACGCAACGCTTTCCGCCACACGCAAATCCCTCGTGTCCCAGAGACGCCACGCCTCACCTACGCGCTGAAGCAAGCACGTTTCGTAAGGCGCCTTCTCGACCGCCAGAGTCCCAAGGTCCTTCTGCGCAGGGCGCCTACCCCACACAGACGCGTAACCACCTGGCGCCTCCCACCAGCTGTCGGCGCTTGGAAGGTGGTCCAAACAAGTAAGCACCCCAGGCTCCTCAACAGGGCGCCCAACCGGGCCGCTCCCGCTCCACGCTGAAGCGAGAACAGTCACCGCAGCAAGGACCGATAACACACCGATCCTGGCGCCGGTACGCAGCCGCCCAAAGGACCGCGCACACGAGGAACAACCTTGGAAGCTTCTTGCCGCGGCCCTGGACGCGGACCCGCAAGCAAAGCACGGGTCGTGGTCAACCGAGGCAACGGCGACCCCACAATCCGCACATGCCTGCGGAGACGGCTCCGACTCGAACACCGTCTCAACCGCGCCACAACCACAGGCCGCAGTGCTAACGAGGCCGGAACGCACTTCCGCAACAACCTCGCCCGGCTGGAGAGAGTGATCGCACTCTTGGGCTGCGAGCAACACAAACCCTTTTCCCTCTCCTGTGGGCCAAAGGCCTGGCACGGCCTCGACCCCGCACTCCACCGGAAGCACTACCTCGGACAGGGATCCCTCTGCGGAGACTCCGGGCTCCCGCACGACAGGCACCAGCACCCCGTCGCCTGGCGAGAGCTCGAGAGGCTCCTCCCCGTCGTAGCGGAGGAGCTCCCGGCTTCCGCCCCCAGGCTCGGTGCATGACGCGTCGTCCAGGCTCGACAACCGCGCCTCGAAGGCGTAGGCCCTGTCCTTCCGGGTCTTGCTGTGATCCTCGCACCTGGGCATCCTGATTCCCAGCGTGTCGAGGACGTGAAAGTCGGGACCCGGCCTGAAGCCCAGGCCCATCCTTCCGGCGCAGTCCAACGCTCTGCCGTGCGATTTTGCATCGCACGAAAATTTCAGTGTTGGGGCGACAGTCGTCCGCCGTCCTGCCTTCCAGCAGCGTGACGCGCAAGACTGCTGCCCCCTTCAGAGGAACGGGGGCTCCCGAAGCAATGCCATGCACATATTCGGGGTGGACCCACTTCTCGAGTCTCACGACCGGGAAGCCGGGATCTTCGGTACCGATCCCCAGCTCTGCAGCCCGGTTCATCATGCCCACCACAAGTTCCTCGGTCACGTGGTTTGCGCCGGCGCATCCGTCGAGCATGCACTCGACCTTACGGTCGAGCACCTGGACTACCGTTCTGTACTGGTAGCCTCCTGGCTCGTTGTCCGCCAGGTTCCACCAGTCCTTCGGCAGATCGTCCAGGGTGGCGAACTTGTCCCGCCCGCCCTTGCTCAACGGAAGCGCGTGCTGCTGCACCGCGGCGCGTCCTGCGGCTCCTGAGACGCCTGCCTGGACGCCTGAGCTGCCTATCTGGACACTGAACGCAGCGAAGGGGTTGGACATGGAAGCACCGGAGGGCGCGGCCCAGTTGGCAGGCAAGGCCGGCGTCCCTCCTGAGGTCGTCAGGTTGTGGACCATGTCGCAGCTGGCTCCTTTCTTGCACGACCCATTCTTGGAGAAAAAGGGGCAAACAGTGCCTGGTGGCTTTGCCGCGCCTTTGGCCGCAGCCTTAGGCTTAGCGCTGGCCTTTGCCTTGCCACCTCCCTTCCCCTTGCCCTTGCCTTTCGCCGTGGCAAAGGTTTGGTCACCCTTCTTGGCCGCGAGAGCTTTTCTGCGAAGCTCCTTGTCGTGGCTGCACGGGCAGGCATCCCCTTTCGGGCAATTCCCGTGGTCGCGAAAGTGGAAGCAGATCTTCTTGTCCGCTCCTTTGCCAGCTCCCTTCGACGCAGCGGCAAACGTCTGATCCGCGCCAGCCTTGGCCGCGGCAGCTGCTCCCTTCGCAGCAGCCTTAGCGGCGGCCTTGAGGCTCCGAATCTCCTTCTGGGCCTCGGCTAGCGCGACCGACGGGTCCGCGCTTGGAGAGCCGGTCGTGGAGTAAACAGAGTGGGAAACAGCACGGTGCGCTGCTTCCCTCTGTTCGTACTCCAAGACGACTTTATGGCTCTCCTCCCAAGTCTGCGGCCCTCTCAGCCCGCCGTCCTTGGGGTCGCCGGGCCACAATCGCTTGTCGTTACGTATCTCCTTTTGGAGATACGGGGGCATCTTGCGGAGGTACGAGAGATACAACTCTCGTGGGGTCTTCCCAAGACCCACCGCCTCAAGGTCCGCGATCGACGCCTCAAACAAAGGCTCGAATTGGTGGCCTGTGAGTTTGCCCTTAGCGAGGGAGGCATGCTCACCATCCACGCGGACTTCCCTTTCCTCCCGCGATTCCCCGAACATCAAGTGCTTGTTCTTGATGCGGTCGTACACTGCCTGTGGGTCGGAGAGAACCTCTCCCGACTTCCACGCTGCGCGGTAGGCGTTCGTGTACGTCTTCATGCGCGAGCCGCGGCAGCGCCCGCGTAGCGCTAGCAGCTTCTCGCGCGCACTCATACCGCGACAGTTGTTGGCGAGCGCGCAGACGTCCTCGAACTCCTCGTAGAACAGGACAACGTCTCGCGCGTCCGACTTGTCGTCGGTCAGCGTCGGCCACGTGAGGTCAGTTTTGACCGTCGTTATGGAGCTTTGCCCGCCCCTCTGCGCTAACGCTTCTTTCAGCGCTTCAGTTTGGGCGGCGAGTGCGGCGGCGAAATCGCCCGCCGGGTTTGGGACCCGGTCTGCGAACCTCCGCCGTCTGAACCTCGCTTCAGGGCTTCTATCTCCATCTCCAGCGCCGCGAGCTTTGCGCGCAAAGGGGAATCGCCGTCCGTCGCGCCCAGGTCACGGGCCGCGGAAGGACCACCTGCAACCTCGGCAGTGTGCAAACCTCCACGGTCCAAACTTACCCCCAACCCACTTGCAGTCGCAGGCTGTGGGAGCCCTGGGGAACGCGGCCCCACGGCTTCAACTGGCACATCGGACGGGGAGCTCCAAACCTTCTCTTGGCTCGAGCTTTCCTTTCCCCCTAGCGCGAGGATAAGCTCCCCGATGCATTGGATTTCACGCTGAATCTCCTCTGCGTCTTCGGGGTCCTCGCCACCGCACAAAGCCGCGACCGAGAACCTGGTCCGCAGCCGACGGACCATCTTTGTCGGATGCCAGTCCCCGCCTATCTTCGAGAACTCATCCGCAAGGAGGGTGGCTTTGGTGCTTAAGGCGTCAAGGTCACGGGAGCTCACCGTGACTCCATGCGCTTTCAGCGCGAGGACAATCCGCGAAACGCGCGTCAAGTAGTCCGCAACCGGTTCTTGGTCTGGGCGGAAAATCGCGCGCAGCTCCGCCTGCAAGCCCTCTGCGGTGCCTGGCACTGAACCTGCTGTCGACGGCGGACCGGACGGTCCCGCCGGGCGGGACCCTGGTGCCGTAGCAGGGACATCAGCACCGGTAGGGACCATGGCCAGCTCCCTAGCCGCGGCGCTGACGTCCACCCGCGGCGGACTGTCGCCTCCAGCGCCCGAGGCCTCAGGGACTAGCTCCGAGTCCTCTTCTTCTTCCTCTTCCTCCTCGTCCTCGCCTTCGGCGTCGTGGAGGAACTTCATGACCTTTCGCCAGAGAGCCGCCTCCTGCTCTGGCGTTGTGCTAACCCCATCCCGCTTGGACAGCGGACGACTGCCGGTCTCCCTACGCCACTTAAGCCAAGCGACGTAGCTCATCCGCTCGGGATAGGGAACGTCACCACCCTCGATCGCTTCGAGGAGGGTGACGCCCTCGGCCTGACCTGCAACCTCTGCGGACATCGCCGCGCCTTGGTTAGCAGGCCGCAGGCGTGGCACACGAAGCGCCGCGCCTTGGTTAACAGGCCGCAAGCGTGGCACACAGTCCACGCGTCCAGGTCACGGACCGCGACAGACAAGCAAAGCAATGCTTGCCCACTCGGGCCGTAGGCACAAGAGCTGTACGCTTCCCAGAACAGCCCCCAATTGTGAAGTCGACCAGCACTGGACTTGCACTAAGCCAATGCAATCACAGCCCGGTCACGCTGTTTTACGACTTCGCGAGTTCAAGCACTTGTGCAGCTACGCCTGAGTGCGTCCGGTCGGACCGCACAGCAACCTAAGAGCTACTGTACGAAACTACCGTGCTCAAAGGCACAAGCTGGGTACTTGAGCCAAAACATTGGCATTGTTACGAATTGCAAAACTACGCATGCAAGGAAAACTACAGTACTGGTCCTGGCAGCTTTGCACATGCAGCGTGCGTGCATAGACCTGCTCACAGTAGTCGTAGTAGTAGTAGTAGTAGTAGTAGTAGTAGTAGTAGTAGTAGTAGTAGTAGTAGTAGTAGTAGTAGTAGTAGTAGTAGTAGTAGTAGTAGTAGTAGTAGTAGTAATAGTAGTAGTAGTAGTAGTAGTAGTAGTAGTAATAGTAGTACTAGTAGTAGTAGTAGTAGTAGTAGTAATAATAATAATAATAGTAGTAATAGTAGTGGTAGTAGGAGTAGTGCCATTTCCGAGGCCTCTGGGGCTGCTTTAGGGCCTTTAGTTTAGGGTTTAGGGTTTAGGGTTGAGGGTTGAGGGTTTAGGGTTTAGGGCTAAGGGAGACGCAGGCTTACAGGCCCCCTAAAGCCCAAAACCCTTTGGACCCAAAACCTTCCGGCCCCAGAACCGCAAAAACACACGATGAGCCCGAGCATAAATTGGGCTTGAGGGTTTAGGGGTTAGGGTGTAGGGTCTCTAGGGCTTCTGGAAGAACTGAGAACTGAAGGTTTAGGGTGTTGTCCCGTAAGGGTTTATTTTAGAGCAATAGAACTACGAAAGGTAGCAAGTAAGAAAAACCGACGCCCAAACCACCACACAACTACAACCCCTAAGCTCTGAACCCTCCAAGCCCCTCAGCCCTAGAAAGCCCGTAAAACTAAACATTTAACTCTAGGCCCTAAACCTTAAATTGCAAAGGCCACACCCACCCTTTTATAGGGTGCCGGACCTTTACTGGATGGACAATGGGTGGTGCCATTGGAGAGTGGTCGAATACAATCCAGCTACATCCGGCCCTGGAAGGGTTACCCCCCCTATACTCCGGATTTCAACATTAAGCCTCAGAACGACACCCCCAAGGGCGCTGACCTGACAGGGATGCCTGGCCCCCTTACCCCCCATGACCCCCTTGGCCCCCGGCCCCTATTGCAGAAAGCTCACAGACCAGGGGGGGAAGAAACCTAGCACCAATAAATAGTTGGACTGCACTCCATATTCCTCCCGGCAGGGCCTTTTGGCCAGCGAGGCCGGCTGCTACCTGCCGATTGCAGCTGGGGTTTCGGGTTCAGGGTTTAGGGGCTTAGGTTTAGGCTTTCGGGTTCAGGGTTTAGGGCTTACGGCTGTTGGGGATTTGGATTTTGGGGTTTCGGGTTCCTCGAAAATACTGCCACTGGGGTTTCGCGTTTGGGGCTGGAAACTTTTGTTCAGGTTTTCGGTTCTTGCTTTTTCTGGGGGGGGGGTTCCAGTTTGGGGTCTGGGGGGTTCGGGTTCGGGATTCTCTTCTTCAAGGAATGCCATTGCTGAAGAACCCACCCAGGAGCTGAGGGCTTCTCGGATTTTGGGGTTTCAGGGCTTTGGGGTTTCAGGGCTTTTGGAGTTTCAGGGTTTTCGGGTTTCAAGGTTTAGAGTTTTGAGGTTTGGGGGGTTGTGGTTTACGGGGTTTAGGGGAATGCGCTGGAGCAAAATTGTTTTCTCTTCGGTAGGTTGCAAGGAAAACGAAGCGTTTGTTTCTAGTTTTGGGTTTGAGGATACAAAACAGAAACCACATGCTTTGCATAATCGGATCACTATAAAATCGAACCCTGAGCCCTCAAAGAAGTCTCCAGAAAGGAGAAGAGCCGTGTTAGACTATGCCTTCTGCAATGGCCCCTGTTGAAAAAAGCCCCCAAATTTAGGGTTTAGGGTTTAGTCAGGTTGTGTACAGGGTCTAGGACTTCTAGTATTTATCTAGGGTTTCTGGGCTTTTGTCGTGGGGACCGTAAACCTTCAGGTCTGTAACCTACCCCACAAGACAACCTAAACTCTCAACGCCTGCCTTAAGCAACTTCAAGTATATCCCGTAGCCCGGAACCCGAAACCCTACAACCCTAAACCCAACAACCCTAAAGCCTTTAGGGTTTAGGGCTCAACCCGAAACCCTAAAACCCGAAACCCTCAAAATGAGCACCCGGGGGCGCGGCGACGCTCTCGGCTGGGAGGTTCAGGAGCTGTGCCAAGAAAACCCCGTAAGGTTTTGGCTGGCCGCCCTGCCAAAAGTCGAGGGGGCTTGAAGGCTTGGGCTTGTAGGAGTAATAGTTAGTAGTAATAGTAGTAGTAGTAGTAGTAGTAGTAGTAGTAGTAGTAGTAGTAGCAGTAGTAGTAGTAGTAATAGTAGCAGTCCCAGTTGCAAACAATGCTCGCATCATGGGTCTCGAAGAGACGCGTAGGCTTTGAAGCAGGCTTGCGCGATTTAAAAAAGCGGGGGTCTGGTAAAGGCGGGGTGCAGCCCTCCCCCCCCCCCGCCCCCACACACGCAAACACAATGCTCGCATCATTATTGTCGAACAGACGCTTATTTTTGAAGCAAGCTTACGTGACTTAAAAAGCGGGGGGGTTGGGGGGGGCGCAGCCCCCCCCATTTGCAAACACAATCCTCGCACCATGGCTTTCGATACACGTGTATGCGTTGAAGCAAGCTTGTGCGACTTAAAAAAGGAAGCCAAGAAGCATAAAGCTAAAAGCCGAGGAGAGCCAGGAAGCCAAGAAGCCAAGAAGCCAAGAAGCCGTGAAGCCAAGAGTCAGAACTCGGGGTTTTAGCGCCTCGAAATGCGTGTCGTGTGAGAGGGTCGTCAATCGTGCTCTGAAAACGTACCAAAACTCGAGTTTTGGCGTCTCGAGACGCGTTTCGTGTGAGAGGGTCGTCGATCGCGGCCTTATTTTTTTTTGATCCTTTTTTATTTTCTTTTTGATCCTTTTTTATTTTTTTTTTGATCCCTATCCC
>CAJNDS010001458.1:615000-794577 GCA_905221605.1 Symbiodinium natans
TGTGGGTGTGTGGGTGTGTGGGTGTGTGGGTGTGTGGGTGTGTGGGTGTGTGGGTGTGTGGGTGTGTGGGTGTGTGGGTGTGTGGGTGTGTGGGTGTGTGGGTGTGTGGGTGTGTGGGTGTGTGGGTGTGTGGGTGTGGGGGTGTGTGGGTGTGGGGGTGTGTGGGTGTGTGGGTGTGTGGGTGTGTGGGTGTCCTGGATTTTTCTCTGTGGTGTGTGGGTGTGTGGCTGTGTGGCTGTGTGGCTGTGTGGCTGTGTGGCTGTGTGGCTGTGTGGCTGTGTGGCTGTGTGGCTGTGTGGGTGTGTGGGTGTGTGGGTGTGTGGGTGTGTGGGTTGTGGGTGTGTGGGTGTGTGGGTGGTGTGGGTGTTGTGGGTGTTGTGGGTGTGGTGGGTGTGGTGGGTGTGGGTGTGGGTGTGGTGGGTGTTTCTGGTGTGTCTGTGTGTCTTGTGTCTGTGTGTCTGTGTGTCTGATGATGTCTGTGTGTCTGTGGTGTCCCTGTGTGTCTGTTTGTCTGTGTGTCTCGTGTCCTGTGTGTCCCCCTGGTGTCCTGTGTGTCTGTGTGTCTGTGTGTCCTGTGTGTCTGTGTGTCTGTGTTCTGTGTGTCGTGTGTCTGTGTGTCTGGTGTCGTGTGTCTGTGTGTCTGTCTGTCTGTGTGTCTGTGTGTCTGTGTGTCGTTTGTCTGTGTTTCTGGTTGTGTCCTGTGTGTCTGTGTTCTGTGTGTCTGTCCTCGTCTGTCCTCGTGTCTGTCTTCTGTCGTGTCTCTGTCTGTCTCTGTCCTGTCCCCTGTCTGTCTTCTGTCTGTCTCTGGCTGTCCTCCTGTCGTGTCTCTGTCTGTCTCTGTCTGTCTCTGTCTGTCTCTGCCTGTCTCTGTCTGTCTCTGTCTGTCTCTGTCTGTCTCTCTGTCTCTGTGTCTCTGTCTGTCTCTGTGTCTCTGTGTCTCTGTGTGTCTCTCGGTGTGTGCGTGTGTGTCTTGTGTGTGCAGGGTGCGTGTGTGTGCGTGTGGTGCGTGGGGGTGCGTGTGGTGCGTGTGGGGTGCGTGTGGGGGTGCGTGTGGGGGTGCGGTGTGGGGGTGCGTGTGGGGTGCGTGTGGGGGTGCGTGTGGGGGGTCCGTGTGCTTGCGTGTGGCGTGCTGCGTGTGCGGGTGCGTGTGCGTGTTCGGGTGCGTGTGCGGGTGCGTGTGCGTGTTGCGTGTGCGGGTGGCTGTGCGTGTGCGTGTGCGTGTGCGTGTGCGTGTGCGTGTGCGTGTGCGTGTGCGTGTGCGTGTGCGTGTGCGTGTGCGTGTGCGTGTGCGTGTGCTTGTGCGTGTGCGTGTGCGTGTGCGTGTGCGTGTGCGTGTGCGTGTGCGTGTGCGTGTGCGTGTGCGTGTGCGTGTGCGTGTGCGTGTGCGTGTGCGTGTGCGTGTGCGTGTGCGTGTGCGTGTGCGTGCGTGGGTGTGTGTGTGTGTGTGCGCGCGTGCGTGTGCGCGCGCGTGCGTGTGCGTGCGTGCGTTCGTGCGTGCGTTCGTGCGTGCGTGCGTGCGTTCGTGCGTTCGTGGCGGGCGGCGCGCGGGGCCGCGGCCCGCGTGCGTGTGTGGTGGTGGGTGGTGTGTGTGTGTGTGTGTGTGTGGTGGGTGTGGGTGTGGTGTGGGTGTGGGTGTGGGTGTGGGTGTGGGTGTGGGTGTGTGTGTGTGTGTGTGTGTGTGTGTGTGTGTGTGTGTTTGTGTTTGTGCTTGTGTCTGTGTTTGTGTTTGTGCTTGTTATTGTGTTTGTGTTTGTGTCTGTGTCTGTGTTTGTGTTTGTGTTTGTGCTTGTGGATGTGTTTGTGGTTGTGTTGGTCTTTGTGTTTGTGTGCGTGTGCGTCTGTGCGTGTCTCTCTCTCTCTCTCTGTGTATTCGGTGCCTGAGTATAGGTGCGTGAGTCTTGGTGCGTGAGCTTGGTTTCGTGTGCGTGTGCGTGTGCGAGTGCGTGTGCGGGTGCGCGTGCATGAGTTTGGCTGCGTGCGCGTGTGCCAGTGCGTGAGCATGCCTGCGCGTGCGTGCATGTTCGTGCATGTGCGCGCCTGTGCTCGTGTGATCGCTGTGCATGTTTGATTGTCGGCTTATGATACGAAGGAGCGTCACCCAAACTATTTTCTCCGAGGTTTGGCCGCACACAAGTGTTTCAGATGGGTCAGACTCTGGCACACAGACAAACCCTAAACCCTAAACCCTAAACCCTAAACCCTAAACCCTAAACCCTACAACCCCTACCAGCATGGGCTATTAGGCCTTATAATCCCCTAACCAACCCTATAAAGGGTTTTTTTTTAAGGGGTTATAGGGTATAATAGCCCATGTAGGTAATACCCAAGCCGCACTAGTCTTCTTTCCAGCCTGCTGTGGTTGAGGCTGGTCAGGCTTCAGGGTAGTTTGCCTACAGACGATGTCGGATGGATGTCTTCAAGTCGTACGAAAGTTACCCTAAACCCTACACCCTACACCCTAAACCCTAAACCCTAAACCCTAAACCCTAAACCCTAAACCCTCTGTGATTTGAGCCCCACCCAGACTTAAAGTACCGACAGATGTGACCTGGGCGTCGGATCGTAATCTGGATCAGCTGGCGCCACATCCTCGTGGGGAAAGCGCGTTTATTGTTTAGGTTTAGGGTTTGGCATTTGGGGACGAGGGTTTCGGGTTTGGGTTTTGGTGGTGTAGCTACCGCGGGCTCTTCGTCGGCGTCGCATCCCACATCCGTAAGAGTGGAACGAGACCCATCACCAGCTTAGGCCCGAGGACTGCTAAGAAAAGGCAGCACGCAAACTTCCGAAGATCGAAGCTGAGGCGGTGGTTCAGGGTTTAGGGTTTAGGGTTTAGGGCTTTAGGGTTAAGGCCAGCGAACCCCAGACCCTAACCCCAGAACCCTGCGACTGAGACTCCTCAGCCAGCCCCGCCAAGACAGCCTGGGGCCGCTTCGGCTCCTGGCTGCTACTTGGAGGTTCCTGGTACTTATAACTGAGGTTATAGGGTTTAGGGTTTAGGGTTTAGGGATATAGCCCTGGTAAAACTGCACTTACAACCCACTTACAAGCCCCTTAAGTGCCCCAACATCATTGTAACCGGGCTATAGGTGCAGTTACAACTGGGTTTATGAGTACCATGAACCTCCAAGTAGGCCATGATGAGATGCGGGTATAAGGAGAGACCCCTAGAAGGGACCCCTTAACCTTATTCCCCTATATCACTCCCTTCCTGTACCTCATAGAGTCCCTAAAAACCTAGGTAGCCACTTAATAGCCCCCAACTAACCCCTAAGGTCCCTTTTATGAGGGTCACTCCTTTAGTCCCTTGACTAAACCCTAAACCCTAAAACCTAAACATTGAGGGAACTCGACAGCTGAAGGGGTTCTTGGGGGCCGGTACTTTATGTGCACCTAGAACCCTCCGAGTATGCTTTAGCATATACCCCCCCCCATACCCCAAGCCCTGAACACTAAACCCCACATTTCCAAACCCTGCTCTCCCAGTAACCCTAGAACTAGACCCTCAGCTCTGCCGACGCTTCTTGCTTTAATGGGGTCTTTATAAACGGGCTCTTGCCCATTAGATAAGTGGGGAATGAGGTCACGCACTGAGTAATCCGCTCAAGAAACAAGGGCGTCCTTGCCCCCAAACCCTAAACCCTACACCCTAAACCCTAAACCCTAAACCCTACACCTGCGCTCCCGCGCCGCACCTGGCCTGCTGCTGTGGCCTTCCCTCGCTGCGGCGCCGGGCTTGGAGGTTCCGTGCGCAGCTCTCCACCAGAAAGTCCTTCTTTGTGGGGTTTCGGGGCCTAAAACCCTAAACCCCAAACCCTGAATCCCAAACCCGAAACCCTAAACCCGAAACCCTGAACCCTCAAGGGCCTATGGGTTCGGACCCCAAACCCCCTAGGGCTTGGGAAAAACTAAAGGGCTCGGGGAACAGGATTCCTCGGCTTTTTGGTGCCACTTCTCCGGGTATGTAGGGGTTTAGGGTTCATGGTTGAGGGTTTAGGGAGTCTGAGATTGAAGGGAGAGAGGGGTTCTCTAAGGGTAGTTACATGGTTCCTTAATATGGGCCCCTTATAAACCCCTTATGTACCCCGTAGTACTTCAGAACCCTTTAAGGAAGGTAAGAGACCATATTAAGGGACCATGTAACTGCCCCAAGAGGTTCACGAGGGGTAGGTACCTAGGGAACCTTAGGGAAGCTTAGGGAGCCTTAGGGAGTAGTGACTAGTGGGTAATTAGAGACAGTGTTAGGGAACCTAGGGTTATATACTCCAATGAACCACCCTCCTTCCCACACCTCGGAGAGGATCCAAAGAGTAGGACCCCCCAATTGTACCCTACACTACTACTGGGTCATTCTTAGGAACACTTAACGGGGTCTGGGTTAAGGACACTACGATTAGAGCTGAGAGCTGAAAGCACGGAGTTGCGAGCCCACGGTTGCCTTATGGGGTCCGGGGGTGGAGGATTGAGCGTTCATCGCGCTAAACCCTAAACCCTAAACCCTAAACCCTAAACCCTAAACCCTAAAACCTAAACCCTACACCCTAAACCCTAAACCCTAAACCCTAAACCCCAAACCCCAAACCCGAAACCGTTCAGGGTCCAAGGCCGAAGTCCTGCTTCTGGTCACTCGGGACAGCCCAGTCGGCAACCACTGCCTGCAGCTGCGGGTTTAGGGTTTAGGGTTTGGGGTTTGGGGTTTAGGGTTTAGGGTTTAGGGTTTGGGGTTTAGGGTTTAGGGTTTAGGAATCAGGGTGGATTTAGGGCTTAGGACATATGCAGGGCTCTTCCGCTTGTGGTTCCTCAGCTTTGGGTCATGGCTCGCTGGTTTCCAGGAGCCGTCGACCACCCCGGAAACAGAACAATCACAAACAAACCGTACACACCCCAAACCCTAAACTCTAAACTCTAAACCCTAGCCCTAAACCCTAAACCCTAAACCCTAAACCCCAAACAACTCAGACATCCTCGCACACCCGAGATGTCTCCAAGGCCAGAAGCCACCGGCCATCCAAATCCCCAAACCCACCCCCCTAAACCCTAAACCCTAAACCCGAAACCCTAAACCCTAAACACGAAACCCTTCACCACAGAGGGCAGAAGGGCGGGGACATTACAAGGTAGGTGCAAGTAGGTGGGCTTTTGACCCAACACATTTAATCTACACGGAAACTTCTCTCTCTCTCTCTCTCTCTCTTGGGGCTTAGGGTTTAGGCTGCTTGCCAGCAATTTAGAAACCACTGAACCCTAAAAACGCTCAGCCATAAACCCCAAACCCCAAACCCTAAACCCTAAACCCTAAACCCTAACACAAAGAGTCGATGCCGAGGCCCCAAGCCCGGACGCGCACGTAGAGCGGATAGGACGTGGGGGCCACGGGGGCCTTGCTCTCCAAGAGTTTAGGATTTAGGGTTTAGGGTTTAGGGGGTTTAGGGCCTAGGACCTAGGAGGCTCTCTAAGGGTAGTTGGTAGGCCCTGTATATGGTACTCAGGGACCATGTAACTACCCCAAGAGTTTAAGGTTTAGGGTTTTTGAGCTTAGGTTTTGGAGTTAAGAGTTTTAGCGTTTAGGGACAATGGTTTCAGGCTTCAGGGCCTAGGGTTTTGTGCTTGGTTAGCAGTAGTAGTAGCAGTAGTAGTGGTAGTAGTAGTAGTAGTAGTAGTAGTAGTAGTAGTAGTAGTAGTAGTAGTACTAGTAGTACTAGAAGGCAGCAGCAGCAGCAGTAGTAGTAGTAGCAGCAAGGAATAGTAGTAGTAGTAGTAGTAGTAGTAGTAGTAGTAGTAGTAGTAGTAGTAGTAGTAGTAGTAGTAGTAGTGGTAGTAGTAGTAGTAGTAGTAGCAGTAGTAATAGTAGTAGTAGTAGTAGTAGTAGTAGTAGTAGTAGTAGTAGTAGTAGTAGTAGTAGTGGTAGCAGTGGCAGTAGTCGTAGTGGCAGTAGTAGTAGTAGTAGTAGTAGTAGTAGTAGTAGCAGTAGTAGTAGTAGTAGTAGTAGTAGTAGCCAGCGGCGCTTTAACCGTACACACTTTTAGGGTTTAGGGTTTAGGGTCCTTAAACGGAAACATGACTCTTTAACCACAAAATAGAGCTGCCGCCTAGGCGAAACACATGTTTCACAGACGAAAAGGGTTCAGTTTACGCGCCGCCGGGTAGTAGCAGTAGTCGCATGGGCTACTCCAGGTCCCAGTATGTCTAAGGAACCCTAAATTCATGCACCAATAACAGTAGCAAAAGCCCTGTTCCATCCAAACCCTGAACCCTAAACCCTAAACCCTAAACGCTGGTTACGCTGGTTACCCTGGACACCTAAACCCTAAACCCTAAACCCTAAACCCTAAACCCTGAACCCTAAATCCTAAACCCTAAACCCTAAACCCTAAAACCCTAAACCATAAACCCTAAACCCTAAACCCTAAAACCCTAAACCCTAAACCTTAAACCCTAAACCCTAAACCCTAACCCTAAACCCTAACCGAGTGCAAGGCCTGCTGTCGACTCGACGACTCCTCGAGGCTGGTGGAACCTTCGTGCCGTCGAAACTCCCAACAACGAGGCTTTTTCCAGGCCACCAAGGAGAGTAAGGTTTAGGGTTTAGGGTTTAGGGTTGAGGGTTTAGGGTTTAGGGTTTAGGGTTTAGGGTTTAAGGTTTAGGGTTTAGGGTTTAGGGTTGAGGGCTTAGGGCTTAGGGTTTAGGGTTTAGGGTTTAGGGCTTGGGGTTTAAGGTTTAGGGTTCAATCGCACGTAGATGTGTCTCCTTCCAAACGGTGGTACTTACAACCCAGTCATGGCTGTACTTATAACCCACTTATAAGCCCCCTGAACTACCCTAACAAGGTTATACATGGGTCATAAGTGCAGTTAAGAACTGGGTCAATGAGTACCGTGGACCTCCAAGTAATGAGGTGATTATAGTATAATTACATAGGACCACAAGGGAATCATAATACTCATATTCTGAGTACTTCTTCCGACCCCTCTATTCTACAAATCAGGTGTTTTCTCACCTGCGTCCGGGAAGAGACATCCATACTACCTGGCTTCAGGGCCAGGGGTATGTGTGAGTAGGGTTGTTTCTAACGCAGCCGGCAGGACATTTCGGTTTAGGGCCACACGCTTGGAGCCTTCCATGTCAAGGGCCACAACGGCGTCGACCGCATCTCAGGTGTAGGAAGTACGGTTCTTGTCGTTACGAGCATCACCCAAGAGCACACAATTACATATAACTCACAAATATTTATCAGGAACCCTGAAGACACTCACTAAGAACGGTACTGAAAACCTGTTCCATATGAAGGAAGGGAAATATGTATTCCGCCCCAAACATACAAATAAAAATGAAAACGTATACATATATATATATATATATGCACACGTATCTATATATATATATGTACACATTATACATACGTAAATATAAACATCTTTTTTATCTATTTCTACCGAGTCCCCCCACTTTGTTCCTCCCGGCTCTGCATGGCGAGGCCCATGGTGGAGGCCTGACGGGCCTCGCGACGCCGGTCTCTACGGGCTTAAAAGGGGCTTGGGAGTTGGGAGCCGGCGCAGAGCGTTTGGGAGTTTAGGAGCTTAGGGTGTAGGGTGTAGGGTTTAGGGTTTGGGGTGTAGGGTTTAGGGTTTAGGGTTTAGGGTTTAGGGTTTAGGGTTTAGGGAAAGAGTACTTAGGAGCTTCGGGCTTGGGGCTTAGGTCTGGAGGTTTCGGGCATAGGGTTTGCAGGTTTTCGGTCCAGGGCTGCGGTTTAGGAGCCTCGCGGCGATGGTCTCATAAACAATACCCCCCAAATAAACCCTAAAACCCGAAGACCATGATCCCTAAACCCTGAACCCTAAACCCTACACCCTAAACCCCAAACCCGAAACCCTTTGGGCCTTAGAGGCTCGTCTAGCCCTGAGGTTATACCCCTAACCCCTGAACATACTCCGATGGCCCTTATATGCCCTTACGGGATCTTTGAAAGGGTCCCCAAACCCCAGGGTAAAACCTTAGGAGAGTCCTAAACCCTGTACCCGAAACCCAAAGCCAAGCTTGCGCCCGAAACCCTAAACCCTAGACCCTAAACCCTAAACCCTCAGCCCTATACCCTAAACCCTAAACCTTGCCCCACCACATTTGGCAAGGTCCGCCTGCCGGGGAGACATGACGGGGATGTGGGACCTCGAGAGATGGCAAAAGCTTTCTAGGGTCTGGAAGTGGAAAACCCTAAACCCTAAACCCTAAACCCTTAACCCTAAACCCTAAACCCCAAACCAAGGGTTTAAGCTCTTAAGAGTTTAGGGTTTAGGGGTTGAGGCAATTCAGGGTTTTGGGTTTAAGGGTTTTAGGGTTTACTGGTTTATTTATGGGCTTTGGGGTAGAAGGTCCGATAGGGTTTCGGCTCGTTGGAAAGTCTATGCCTAGAAGGAGAAGAAGCTTGCGGGCAGCTCGCCTATGGCAACTCGCACCCGATTGTTCTTTCGAGATTGCCTGCATAACATCACGAAATTCAATGCTTGTCCAACTACGAGCCTCGCATCCACCCAGCCATCTCGAGAGACCCTCGGACCCTCCCTGAGACCGCAGTCCTGCCAAGGCCCTAAACCCTAAACCCTAAACCCTAAACCCTAGACCCTAAACCCTAAACCCTAAACCCTAAACCCTAAACCCTAAATGAGCCCTAACCCTAAATAAACCCTAGAGCTGTTGCTGTGCCGAGATTGAAGAACCGGGGCTTGGGATTCAGGGCCGCCAAGTCTCAAAAAACCCATCAACAGGGTTTAGGGTTTAGGGTTTGGGGTTTAGGGTTTAGGGTTTAGGGTTCAGGGTTTGGGGTTTATGGTTTAGGGGCTGCCATCGACCCTATGGCATTTGACGAGCGAATCTTTTTGTGTTGGCTAAGGGCTTAAGATGAACAATAAACCCTAAAACCAGAACCCTAAACCCTACACCCGAATCACACGAAATCCCAATTTCTACATGAAAGACTAGGGCCCAGTCCTTGAGCCTCAGCAGTATCCCAGCCCCATAGTCGAGGGTTTAGGGTTTAGGGATCAGGAGGCTGGGTTCAGGGTTTAGGGTTTCAGAAGGTTGAGCCTCTTTTTGCCTGCAGCTCCATGGGTCATGCCGACAATGCATTGGCTGCCGCGCTGTCAGCAAAGCGAATCCCAGGAAACCCTACAGTCCGAAATCCTGAAGCCCCCAACCCTCCTATGAAACGAAACCCCAAACCCCGAACCCCAAGCCGCAAACCCCAAACCCGAAACCCGAAACCCTAAACCCCAGTAAAATATGTACAGCAACACAAACCCTAAACCCTAAACCCTGTCGCCTTATGCCCTTCATGCCACCAGCTCTGAGCCCCAGAAGTGTGATCAAGGGTTTAGGGTTTAGGGTTTAGTAAGGTTTAGGGATCAAGGGTTTAGGTTTTAGGGTTCCGAGCTTAGGGATTGGGGCTTGAGGGTTCCAAGGTTTAAGGTTCAAGGCTCAAGGAATCTCAATCCTAAATCAGCTTAGCTGGGTTGGCCTTTAAACCCTTTAAATATGCAAGCATACATATATGTACATATGTATGTATATAGTATATATGTACATATGGTGATTCAGGAAAACACAACATCTCCCAAAAGCCAACCCAGTTAGAGAACTAGGCTCCGCCGGGGCGGCGGCGAGAGCATCGAGGTGCGATGCAGGTTTTGATTCCTCGGATGAACAAAACCCTAAACCCTCAACTCTAAACTTCATCCTAAGCCCCAAACCCTGAAGGCACCCCCCGATGCCTACTTGGAGTTTCATGGTACTTACTAACCAATTGTGATCGTACTTACAACCCACCTATAAGCCCCTTAAGCGCCCTAATGTAGTTACAAGTACAGTTACACGTACAGTTGTAATTGGTTAATAAGAACCATGAACCTCCAAGTACCATGTGAGGAAGCTCTTGTTCGGGGCTTTAAGGTTCAAGGCTAGGGTTCTCAAGCTTTAGGGTTTAAGGGCTTTAGGTTCAAGGTTTAGGGTTTAGGGTTTAGGATTTGGTGGGGGGAGAGGGGGGGGGGGGTGTTCTGAAGCCTTGGCCCTGTGGGGGAAGCTTAACAGCCTTAGCCCGAGCCCCTCTTCAGTGCATCTTTGTGCATCTCTGCTCTTTATGTCCTGTTCGCGCCCCCTCTACGCTCAGGTTACCCCAAAGGAGGGTTCACGGTTTAGGGTTTGTGGGGTTTAGGGTTTAGGGCTTAGGGTTTAGGGTTTAGGGTGTAGGGTTTAGGGTTAAGGGTTTCGGATTTAGGGTTTAGGGTTTTAGGGTTTAGGGTTTAGGGTTTAGGGTTTAGGGTTTAGGTTCTAGGGTTTAGGGCACTCTTCCGCAACCCCTAAACACCCCACTTGGAAGCCTTGTTGACTTTGGGTTATGGGGATGATAAGAGGGTTTCTAGGGGATACGAACTTCCAAGCAACCCCCAAAACCCCAAACCCACCCTAAATTCAAGATGTAGGGTTAACCTTTTCAGGCTTAACCCTGCGACCATGAGCCCGGAGTGCTAAACTCTAAACCGAAACAGCCCCCTCCTCCCCCCCGAAAGTAATATTTGCTTAAGACCCCCAAAAAATGGAAGAGATTAATCTCTACCTTGCCATGATAAGGAAGAATAGCCGTATCCTTTTGGGGGTTCTTAAGCAATTAGTAGGAAACCCTAAACCCTGAACCCTAAACCCTAAACCCTAAACCCGAAACTGCCAGCCTCAACCAGAGCCCTGCTTTGCGTGCGGGAAGCAAAAACTTCTGCCCCGCCGCGGTGGACATCAGATGCCGGAACCTGCAGGCAAGGGCTTGGCTGGGGAACAAGTTCTTGAAGTTTAGGGTTTAGAGTTTGGGGTTTAGGGTTTAGGGTTTAGGATAACAAGGGTTTAGAATCGTGTTTTATGGGTTAAAGGGCTTGCGGGCTTCAGGGTTCACGGCTTTAGAGGTTTAAGGGTTTCAGGGTGAAGGGCTTTGGGCCCAGTGGCTCTATCTTCCCCAACCCTACACCCTAAACCCTAACCCAAAACCCAAAACCCAGAAGCCTTGGAGAACAGGTATGGTAGCCTCGACCCCTCTGATTAGGAAAATACAATGAACAATATCTGGCGGTTTTCCAAAATTCAGGGTACTCTTTGGGGGTCTGGACATGGGGTCCCTTATTTTCATAAACTCGCATGGGTTTAGGGTTTAGGGTTTAGGGTTTAGGGTTTAGGGCTAGGGTTTAGGGTTTGGGGTTTAGGGTAGGGATCCTTCACATGATTTAAGGCATATTCCTTTTAAACATGGGAGTTGGGCTCTGCTGGAGGTATTTAGGGCTACTCAGCGGGGGGGCTGACTGCGTTTACAAGGATTTTAGGGTGTAGGGTTTAGGGTTTAGGGTTTACGCCACTAGGGCCTTTCGAGGCCTCTTCATCCAGGTGATTGATTGCATGCCGGCTTTGGAGATGGCATCTCGAACGCCTCCATGCTTGATGTATGCGAATTGCGGCTCTAGCTGAGAGCGCTCCAGGAGAGCATCGGACATGCGTGACTTCACTTTGCACGCGAGGATCTTGCCTGGGACACGAATAATTAACACCGATGGGACGGAGGTTCTTCATTGAAGTAGGCGGTTTGCCAGGCTTCGGCAGCCAGGCCACACGAGGGTATTTGAGATGATGAAAGCTCAGATCCCGAGGTTTCGTTGTTGATGAAGTCGACTAGACGCTGATTGGCTGCATCATTAAGACGTCTCCAAGCTGCGACTGTGGGAGAGTCACGTGGCGCTGCTTTGCCCACCGGAATAGTACTTACCTGCCCTTTGTAGGCGTCTTTAGTGGACTCGGGGGCTGAGGAGTTCAGCCTTCAGGGACTCCGGGTTGAGGGGTTGAGGGCTTTCATAAGGTGGAGCAGGCTGGGGTTTATGGCTAAGGAGATTGGGGTTCAGGTTCAGGGTTTGGAGGTTAGGATTTAGGGTTTGGGGCACAGGGGTTAGGGATTGGGGTTTAGGGATTGCGGTACTACAAGGATGGCGCCTCAAAACCTCTGCAAAAAGACTCCTATACATATGACCATCTTAACGCCAATAAGGGAAGATACAAATAACCCAGGGCAGTTATCAGTTTTGTCGGGCTTAGGCTTCCCCGTAACCCTAAACCCTAAACCCTAAACTTTAAACCCCAAACCCTAAACCCCAAACCCTAAACCCCATGTCCGGCAGGCCAAGCACGAACCCAAAGCTTCCATGATTGTCACCTTTGGAAACCTTAATTGGAGGTTCATGGTACTTATTAACCAATAATAACTGTACTTATAACCGACGTTTAAGACCCTTAAGTGCCCTAGTCTGGCTAAAAGTATAGTTATACGTACAGTTACAATTTGTAAATAAGTACCATGAACCTCCAAGTAAAGGCCCACCTTTTCTATACGCTTTGGTGGTGAAGCCCGAAGCCCTTGTAGGCTTCACAAGAAACTGACAAAGGTAGGGTTGGTAGCTGACAAAAGATAGGTTTTAGGGCTCTCAAGTTCTTAAAGTATACCGAGATCCTTGAACCTAATTACAACACCAAAAAGCACCATCAATCCCTTCTACACCCACCACTCCCCCCAAGCTAGACCGCATCATCCACAAATCACTAACCCCCGTCTACTAGTTGCCTAGAACCCCCAAAAACCATGAATATAAAAAAAGGCATCTATATATATATATATAGATATATATATATATATATATGTATGTTCTTCCTTATAACTTATATAAAGGTAGTATAGGGACAATTATGTTTTCTTTCTTTGTTTTTGTTGTTTTTGTGGGGGTTCTTTAAGCAAAGAGAAGAAAAAAGGCCGTCCGCATGGGTTGGGTCTTCGCCCGGCTTAGGGTCTCGAGGGTTCCAGGCTTCAGGCAAAGAGGAAAGAAGTCCAGCTCTTTGCTGCTCAGTTTGTTGGTGGTGTAGGGTTTAGGGCTTAGGGTTTTTTGGGTCTATAGGGTCTGGGGTTTAGGGTTAGGGTTTAGAGTTTAGGGACCAAAGAGAAAAGGAGCCCAAACGTCTGAAAAGAAGCAGGGCCGGGAACATCACTGGTAAGGGACTAAAGGAATAACAGGTTGTCGACCCCTTGAAGGCCCTATTTTAAAATGGAAACCTTCATGTGCTTCGAACACGCCTTTATGATTCTAAACATATAGGCAACCTACAAACAGGTACGACGTTGAAGCCTATACCCTAAACCCTGAACCCTCCCCCGCGCCCCCCCGAATCCAGAAATAAAGACGTGTCGTGTCTCTCCAGGTAGACCCCTAAACCCTCAACCGCTGAAACTCCTAAAACACCTCAAATAGCCCCCAAAGCCCGAAACCCTAAACCCTAAACCCTAAACCCTAACCCAAAGCCCTGAAGCCTAATCCCCCCAAAAGCTCTGCCTGGAGACCGTAAGGCGGTTGGCCACGGAGATATGGACCTGGTTTAGGGGTTAGGGGCTAGGGTTTAGGGTTTAGGGATTAGGGTTTAGGGTCTGCCGTCTAGCCTCGATGTAGGGTTTAGGGTTTAGGGTTTGGGGTTTGGGGTTTAGGGTTTAGGATTTAGGGTTTAGGGTTTAGGCTTCTGGGTTTAGGGTTTAGGGTTTGGGGTTTGGGGTTTTTGGTTTGGGGTTTGGGGTTTGGGGCTTAGGGTGGGGGCTCCTGCGGCTGGGCATCTCGGGCCTGATCAAGGGTAGAGAGGATTCAGTTTAGGGTTTAGGGTTTAGGGTCTAGGGTCTAGGGTCTAGGGTTTAGGGTTTAGGGTTTAGGGTTTAGGGTTTAGGGTTTAGGGTTTAGGGTTTAGGTTTAGGGTTTAGGGTTTAGGGTTCAGGCTTCAGGGTTTAGGTTGGGATGTTCCCCCTTATACTAACAGCTCTCAATGAGCAGTATGATAGATCCCTGTCAAGGGTACAGGGTTCCAAGGTTTAGGTTTAACGGCTTCAACTACACCCCCAATTGAAACCCAAGAAAGCACCATGCTTTTTCATTCTTCCGCGGGTCTTTTGCCTAACAAAATAGACCAATACTTCTAAGGAGACGACTCTTCAAGGGATTCAAGGCTCGGGCAGCTGCTTACGCATTCCAGGGCTTTTGGCCTGGCGGGTGCCTAAATTCCGAAGCCTTGGACCCCAAAACCCTAAAGCCATAAAGCCATAAACCCTAAACCCTATGGCTCCAGGAACTCTTCTTAAAGGGTTTTTGGGCCCAAATGCATTCTCGCTATGTGAGGGTCTTGGGCTATGTTGAACCTAAGGGTTAGCCCTCAACCCTAAACCCAGAAGCCTAAACCCTAAACCCTAAACCCTAAACCCTAAACCCCAAACCCCAAACCCTAAACCCTAGACCCTAAACCATAGCCCCGCCAGAGCCGATCCGAGTGCCATGGCTGGTGCTGTCGGCCCCCGCCCGGTTCGCCTCGGCACCATGTAGGGTTCGGGCCCGGGGGTTTTAGGGTTTAAGGGCTTAGAGGTTAACCCTAAACCCCAAAAATTTAGGGTTTAGGGTTTAGAGGGTTTAGGGTTTAGAGGGTTTAGGGTTTAGAGGGTTTAGGGTTTAGGGTTTAGGGCTCAGAGGCTTAGAGGTTTCAGGTTTAGGGTTCTCGGAGCTCGAGGTTCGCTTCTTAGGGCATTTTGCTCAAAGGCTTGGAGGCTTTTTTTTCGGAAAGCGTAGCAGAAGGGCTTCCGTCTTAAAGCTTGCGATTCCAGGGGTCCAGGTGACCTAACATGTCTGGAAGCTTTGGAAGCGTCCGCGAGGCATCCGCGAAGCCTCGGCGAAGCGTCCGCGAAGCGCCCACGAGTGTCACGCACCCTACACCCTAAACCCTACACCCTAAACCCTAAACCCTACACCCTAAACCCTAAACCCGATGAAGCCTCTGGGTTCGCCATCTTCGTAACTGTTGCCATCGAAGCGCGGACAGTTACAAAGATGAGGCACCTGGGGTGCGCCACCTGTGGAGCTTCGTTTGGCGTTCCGCATCAAATTGTGCTGACAATTACGACCCTGAACCCTAAACCCTAAACCCTAAACCCTAAACCCCAAACCCGGTTGCGAAGATGTGGGATGTGTGGTGTGCGCTCTGTCAAGCAAAACATCCACGCGTCTTGCCACGAAATCTCGCTGTCCCCATGATTCGAACTTGCAGTGTTGCGGTGACAAAGCGCATCGCAAACATGCTGGTTTTGTGCACATCTACCTCCGGACCTAGCTTACGCGCGAGATTTGTAGGGCTCTGCCATCTTTTACCCTCGACACTGCCATGGACCGACACGTCAGCACGATGGGTTGCACAACATCGTTGCGATACCGTTTGCATCTGTTCTGTTCGCAGTGTCCGTGACACGTATCTGCATTCAGGTTCGTAGGCCCTGTCAGGTTTCAGGTTAAGAGGTTTAGAGGTTTAGAGGTTCTGGGTAGCCCGGGCCTTGATCATGAGGGTTGTATGATATGGCCTTGGAGGTGTAGAGGGCCCGGATGCTTGACCCGAAGATGCCGAACGCCTACACCCTGCACACCCTGAACGTTAACCCCAAAGCTGCAAAACATCTTTACCCTAAGCTCCCAAACCCTAAACCCTGAACCCTAAACCCTGAGCCCTAAACCCTGAACCCTGAACCCACTAAACCCACTAAACCCTCTAAACCCTAAACCCTAAACCTGCCTGAAGACCACGCATCCTAAACCCTCAGATCACAACCCCAGAACCAACAGACCCCTCCTCAAACCACTAACCCCCCACCGCTGATAAATAATAAGCCGAGAGCATGCCCCCAAACCCTTTTCAGGGTTTAGGGTTTAGGGTTCAGGGTTTAGGGTTTAGGGTTTAGGGACATGGAAGGGGCCGGACGTCAGAACCCTTCAAGGCAGGGGACCATATTGAGGGACCATGTACTTACCCTTACAAACCTTAAACTCAAGCCTCCAGACCCTATGAACCTTACCCCCCCCCCCCCCCGGAACCCCAGTAGAGGAGTAACGTACGGGCCACTTAGGTATATTGGGACTCTACAAGGTATAGTATCGGGGAATCAGTTTCTTTGGGTCCCTTTTAGGCGTCCCTCCTTTTTCCCTGAAGTGGAGAGACTACTTCCGGCGTGTGCCGAAGCGTTTGAAAACATAAACCCTAAACCCTAAACCCTAAACCCCTAAGCGGTGGACGTGGGCTCGTGGATGTGATCCGCGTGGTATGCGAAGTACTCCACTTGCTCCCTGGAGTCCTTGCAGGCTTTACAGTGGTTAGGGTTCCCCTAAACCCTAAACCCTAAACCCTAAACCCAAAACCCTAAACCCTAAACCCTATAAACCCTACACCCTAAATCCTAAACCCTAAGCCCTGAGCAACCCCACTACACCCTAAATCCTAGACCCTAAGCCCTGAGAAACCCTAAAACCCCAAACCCCTTCATGAGCCCTACACCCTAAAGTCTATCGTCCCTAAACCCTAAACCCTAAACCCTAGAACCCTAAACCCTGAACCCTGAGCCCTGAACCCTGAACCCGAAACCCGAAACCCTAAACCCTAAACCCCAAACCATGATCGAAGGCCAGTCTGCAATATTGCAGCGGCGCCGGCTTCAGTTTCAGTCGTAGATCCATCTGAGTCCAGCTGCTTCGCTTGCCCAGACCCAAGAGTAGCCTAGGAATGAGCAGGGTGCCCTTTCTGGTTTAAGGGGCTTATAAGCGAACCTAAACGTTGGGGATGTGGGGTTGAGGGCTGAGGGTTTAGCCCCTAAATCCTAAACCCTAAACCCGAAACCCTAAACCCTAAACCCTAAACCCTAACCCTAAACCCTAAACCCTAAACTGCACGCCTCATAGGACTCCGTGATGGATTGCTGGCCATAGGCACCTAGGCTCTCCAAAAACACCGAAGGCAGAACCCATCTCGCTGGTGACTGTTGCTTCGGGTTCAGGGTGCAGGGTTTGGGGTTAAGGGTTCAGGGTTGAGGGTGTAGGGTGTAGGGTTCGAGAAGGGCGAAACCATGTCGATGTAGGGGCACCTCTGAGGAGCTCTCTTCACCCCTAAACCCTAAACCCTAAACCCTAAACCCTAAGACCTAAACCCCTTTGCCTGAAGGCAAAGGCAGGTGAGGGGCCTGAGAATCTGTGGCTAGGAGCTACGAGATTCAAGAGCAACCCCCGCAATAAACGGGGTGCCCTTTTTGGTTTAGAGGGGCTTCTACGGGAACCCCCCCCCCCCCAAAAAAAAAAGAACAATAATAATAATAATAATAATAATTTTACACAGGTTTTAATGATTTTAAAGATGTTGATAGGGCTCCCCCGCGCCCTTAAAGTTTAAATGGGCCCCCCCCCAATTCACTTTTAAAGATTTTTTATAGATTTGAAAAGGCCCCCGCCCCCCGCCCCAATTAAGCTTTAAAGATCTTAAGGGTTTCAAAGGTTTTACAGAATTTAACAGGGGGCTCCCCGTTAAAATTTAAATGTGGCCAGTTCAATACTCTAATAATAGTAATAATAATAATAATAATATATACACATATAATAAGTAAATAATAATGATAATAAGAAGAAGAAGAATAAGAATAGTAATAAATAATAATTATTATTTTTCTAATCATAATAATAAATAAAACAAAAACATTAATAAATCAGGGCCAATTCGGGGTCCGAGGCCAGGGTGTTTAGGGTTTAGAGGGCTCAGGGTTTAGGGCTTGGCCCTGGGGTTGAGAATTTGCTGGGGGTACCTTTGTAAAAGGTACGCTAGTCTTTCTTCTCCGTCCGCACATACTTCCCCACGTCGCCAGTAGCTGCCAAGTACTGAATGACGCAGCATAAGGCCTGTATGCTTTGAATGGGCATCTCTACAGTTCGCGGATGTCTTTGCAATGCATTTAAGGTAGAGGTCTACTCTCGGCCTTACCTGAACCTCAAGCCTAAAAACCTGCAATCATCGGATCCGCCCAAACCTCTCACACGCCACAGAACAGATAGAAGAGAATCTGGCGGAATGGGTTTAGGGCGTTCAGGGCATATAGGGTTCAGGGTTTAGGTTGCACGCAACACCAAAGGATTCTCTTAGCTGGGTCATGGCGCTGTGTAAACTCTGTGTAAGGCTTCGGGCCCCCTCCCCGCCCCCCGCCCCCCGCACCAAGATGCAAGCTGATGTGTGTCCAGTCGAGATAGCAGGCAATCTGAGCATGAGGGCTTGGGGATAAAGATGCATCCGCCTAAGGTTTCTTTATCACGGGTTGCCCTGCTAGCCGCTCTATACTACCCCCCCTAGGTTCCCCCCATAATGAAGGTTATTTAGGGACAATTAGGCCCATATAATTCAGGTTATTTAAGGGGGGAACCTAGGGGGGGGGGGGGTAGTACAGAGGGGGTTGTAGACTGTAGGGTTTAGGGTTTAGGGTTTAGGGTTTGGGAGTATGTAGGGTTTTGGGGGTTTAGGCCTGGCATGCAGTGGGCCTAAATTAAAAACCTGGCCCTAGAATTGCCCTCAACCCTGCAAACCCATGCCTCACTGACGGAAAGCCTGGGGCTTGGGTTTAGGGTTTAGGGTTTAGGGTTTAGGGTTTAGGGTTTAGGGTTTAGGGTTTAGGGTTTAGGGTTTAGGGTTTAGGGTTTAGGGTTTAGGGTTTAGGGTTTAGCGTTTAGGGTTTAGGGTTTAGGGTTTAGGGTTTGGGGTTTAGGGTTTAGGGTTTAGGGTTTAGGGTTTTGGGTTGGGGGTTTTTGGGGTTGGAGTTTTGGGTAGGGCTTAGAGGTTCAGACATGGGTAGCTCGCTGGACCAGGCCCCTTGTTTCTACTATTTGCTTAAGAACCCCCGCCTCCCAAAAAATAATATATATATATATATATGTATATATCCTTATGAGGGCAATACCAGTCGTTTTGGGTCTTATATGTTATAGTTTGGCACCCTTAGAAGAAGGACCCCAAAAGGGACCCCAATCTCCAGAACTGCCAGACACCATAGTCGCATACTGAATCTACGTTGGCCAAGCCTACAGCAACAGTCCAGCAGCCTCCAGCTGACTTTCTAAACACACACCCTCAGCTTTGGAACACAAAACCTTAAACCCTGAACCCTGAACCCTAAACCCTAAAGCCCAAAACCTAAAACCTAAACCCTAACCCACCCACCCCGCCCCCCCCCGATGGAGCCTCACCGCTTATGTCCATAGGCTCGTCGCAACAGAGGCGAAAGATGACGATGCAGTGAGACCTGGCAACCCACACTTGGAGGTTCATGGTACTTAGTATCCCAATTTACTACCACCTACTTGGAGGTTCAGTGGACTTTAGTAACCCAATTATAACTGCACTTAAAACCGTGTTAGGGCACTGACGGAGCTTATAAGTGGGTTATGAGTACAGTCATAACTGGGTGAGAAGTAGCATGAACCTCCAAGCAGTCCCCAACATCGTGCGAAGGCGCGAAGTTGAATCATTGTGTTTAGGGTTTCCGGTTTTAGGGTTTAAGGGTTTCGGGTTTTTGGGCTTAGGGTCGAGCCTTTAGGGCTTTTAGGCGTGAGGGTTTAGGACTTAGCTGAGTCCGGGATCGTGGGAGCTCCAATGAGAAGAGTCGCGTCTGTTATCATCTGCGATGAAGCTCGACCCCTGCAGCAGGTGCTGGCACGGGCCTACTGTCAACACTCACCATGCAGCGGTAGGTGCTGGAACCATCCCGTCGAACCCCTAAACCTCACCGAAACTCATGATTCTCCAGAGTTCATGATTCTCACATGTGACTCAGCGTCCGACCGAAACCTCAACACTCAACCCTAAACCCTATAAACCCGATCAAACCTATAACCCATACTTGGAAGCCTTTTGACTTAGTAAATAGGGCTAGTAAGGTTGGTTCTGGAGATTTAAAGCGGGTTTCTAGGGGATACGAAGCCGACTAAGTCAGTTGAGCTTCCAAGTATAAGCCCTATAAAACCACATTATGCCGGCGTAGACCCCAAACAGTGAGGAGGGCCAGAAGAGGCCAAAGGAGGCCACAATTTAAGTGGCCCCTCCCAGAAGAAGCCAGAAGAGGCAGGAATTCGCGCGAAACCTCAGCGGGAGCGTGAGCATCGAAAAGCAACGGAATTCGCGTGAAACCACAGAGGGAGCGTCGAAACGAAGGCCCCGCCCCACCGCGTGCGCCGTCACCGAAACGAAGGCCCCACCCCACCGCGTAAGTGGCCCCCCCCCAGAATAGGCCAGAAGAGGCTGGAGCAAGCCAGAAAAGGCCCCAATTCACGCGAAACCACAGCGGGAGCGTCGAAACGCAACGGAATTTGCGCGAAACCGCAGCGGGAGCCTCGAAACGAAGGGCCCGCCCCACCGCGTGCGCCGTTGCGGCCGGCAACCTATAGAATAAGTAGCCCCCCCAGAAGAGGCCTGAAGAGGCCACGAGAGGCCGGAATTCGCGCGAAACCACAGCGGGAGCATCGAAACGCAACGGAATTCGCACGAAACCACAGCGGGAGCGTCGAACCGCAACGGAATTCGTGCGAAACCACAGCGGGAGCGTCGAAACGAAGGCCCCCCCACCGCGTGCGCCGTTACGGCCCGCAACCTAAGTGGCCAGGATGGAGCAAGCCAGAAGAGGCCGGAATTCACGCGAAACCACAGCGGGAGCGTCCGAAACGCAACGGGATTCGCGCGAAACCACAGCGGGAGCGTCGAAACGAAGGCCCCGCCCACCGCCGCGTGCGCCGTTGCGGCCGGCAACCAATTCCTTTACTGTGAACGTAAGAACTCCATGGTGCAAGCACTGTTTGGGGAAAAACCCTAACCACCCCCCCCCCCTAAACCGTAACCCCTAAACCCTAAACCCTAAACCCTAAACCCTAAACCCGAAACCCTAAAACAGAAAGAAGCCAGGGCTGCCCAGGAGAAAGCTCTCCCTGGCTCGGCTCAATCTCCAGCTCGTGCTCAAAGCGGAAGAGCTTTCGTGCATCCCACCTGCCGTGCGATGGGGTTTAGGGTTTAGGGTTTAGGGTTTGGGGTTTAGGGTTTCGGGTTTAGGGTTTAGGGTTTGGGGTTTGGGGTTTCTTTGGGGTCCTGTATGTAGTACGGCACCCTGAGCCCTACAGCCCCCAAGCCCTGCCACCCACCACAAGGAGCACCCCTAGACTCCAAACCCTAAGCCCTACTTGGACGTTCATGGGTAGTTTGAAGTGGGGTTACAAGTACCCTAAGTGAGGTTAGAAGTATAACTGACTTACTTATAACCCTACTCATAACACTAGATCCTAGACCCTAAACCCTGAACCCCATAACTACCATGAACCTCCAAGTAGGCCCCAGCCACACGAAATGCCCGGCCTGTAGCCAAGGACGAAGTCCGAGGTGTAGTTGACCAAGATGAGCCTGAGGGAGGCCAACTTGCTCCTCTTTAGGGTGTAGGGTCTAGGGTTTAGGGCTTGGGGTTTAGGGTTGGTAAGAGGATCCAGGGGACTTGCGTGCTGGCCCAAGTAGTGAGACTAGGATGCTCCGACACACTTTGCAACAGACGCTAAACCCGAAACTGTAAACCCGAAGATGGGCTGAGGGAGGGGGGGGGGGGGGGGGGGTTACCTTTTTGGTTTTATTTTATGTATTTTATTTATTTCATTTTTTTTTTTTTTTGTGGGGGGGGGGGGGGGGGGTGGGTTGTTGAACAAATCATTCGGGGAGGGGGGGGGGGTGCAGGGGCTTAGGGCTGAATAAGGGCACCCCCTACAAGCCTAGACCCTCCCGAAGGATCAATGCACCCAGATAGCACATACTTTGGGGGGCTTCAAGGGGGTTCCTAAAGAGCTTTAGGATCCTTAGGGCCTATACCAGTAGTCCTACTGCAACGAGTACTGAGCTCCTTGCAAATTATGGCATGCGATGCTTCTTACTATTGCTACGTGGCGGCTGCCTTCGACTCTGAAGATCCAACCCGTCACCCTACAGTAAACCCTAAACCCTAAACCCTAAACCCTATACCCTAAACCCTAAACCCTAAACCCACTACCTCAACTTCCTCGGCATACGTGCTGAACCAAACCTTATTCTAATAACTGAATATAGTCCTAGTAGCAAAAACAACATAGAGATAAGTGGGCCGGCTGCCGGCTTGGGGTAAAGCCTACTCCCCCAAAACAACGAAACCTAAACCCGAAACCCTAAATCCTTTTTGGTTCTAACGGGATTATACGAGAACCCCCAACCCCAAAAACAGGACATAAGGGCCTACTCCCGGTCCTAGGCAAGGATACATACTTGATTGCCGTAGTCGCGAGGAACATTCAGAGTGCACACTATCCCTAAACCCTAAACCCTAAACCCGAAACCCTAAACCCGAAACCCTAAACCCAGCTGGGCTGTAGAGGGACTCAGAGAGGGGGCTCGCGGCTTGCGTGCAACTTGGGGCTTGGGGATTTTGGGGCTGCGGGTTTAGGGGTTTCGGGGTTTCGGGTTCAGGGCTTAAGAGTTTGGAACCCTGAATCCTGAAAGAGCTTGCGGGCAGGACTTGGGGTAGGCTTCATTCCGGGCTCCCTGCATCTGCGCGTGCCGGGCTCTGAGCGGCACCTGCTGGAAATCCAGGAGCTCGATCTCGGTCGCGCGGCCATGTGGTCAAGGGCTTCTTGTGGGGTTCAGGGTTGTATGGCAGTTTTCGGGGCTTCGGGAGGTATAGGGTTTGGGTGTAGGGTTTCGGGACTATCATCTAAGCGTCAAGTTCTGTAGCTGGGCGCACAAAGGATGGCTACAACCGAAAAATCCACGAATTTAGGGTTCAGGGTTTAGGGTTCAGGGTTGTAGAACAACAGCAGCAATGGCATCGTCGTCATGACTCTCTTTACCGTTGTTACCACCACTACCTCTGCTCCTCCTCCGGTGTGCTCAATGAAAACTTGGTAGCCCAGTAACCATGTTATAATAAGCGCACCCTTTTTTGGGTTGGGTATTTTATAAGGGAACTCCATAACCAACAAAAATAAGGCAAAGGGTACCACTGGGCTACCAAGAAAACAACCAAAGCCCAGACCATCAGCACTACAAACCCTGGGACATCTTGCGGGCCCAACGACTACACTTTTTTTCGGGTTTAAAGGGCTCTTGGCGGTTTTGGGCATCATCATAGGCTTGAAGTTGTAAGCTCAGGGTCGCTGTAGGGAAGCCACAGCAAACCTTTGTCAAGCTTTCGCTCCAAGCGACTGTCAGTGCTCCGGAACGCACACAAGCCAAGGACGAGATGCCACAATCCTGAGCCCTAAATGGTTTAGGGTTTAGGGTTTAGGGTTTAGGGTTTAGGGTTTAGGGAGAGGAGCGCCAGGGGCTCAGAGCGGGGCCGAAAGTGCCGCCCCCCCGCCGGGCACCGGCCTCGGAAGAGAGCTTCGAAATTCGAGACAGTAGGGTTTAGGGTTTAGGGTTTCGGGTTTAGGGTTTCGGGTTTAGGGGTAAGCTGCAGAAGGAAAGAACACGGGGAACACACGCTAAACCTGAAACCCTAACCCAAAGATGATATGACCCAGGAAACCCCTCGATAAACCCCTCACCAGCTCCAAATCACCTTCAAACAGAAACCCTAAACCCTAAACCCTAAACTCTAAACCCTAAACCCTAGACCTAAACCCTAAACCCTAAACCCTAAACCCTAAACCCTAAACCCTAAACCCTAGACCCTAGACCCTAGACCCTAGACCCTAGACCCTAGACCTAAACCCTAAACCCTAAACCTAAACCCTAAACCCTAAACCCTAGACCCTAAGCACACCCAGCATCTCTGCAAGAATTCGAGGATCGGCTCCTGACATCTGAGCCCTAACAGGCCAGAGCTTCGACTCACGCACGACACAAAAAATGCCCGCCTCAAAATAGTGCGACCCAGAACTGAAGACCCTAGACCCAATAAACCCTGAACCCCAAACCCTAAACCCTAAACCCTAAACCCTAAACCCTAAACCCTAAACCCTAAACCCTAAACCGAGGGTCCAGGGTTTAGGGTTTCAGGTCGCATCACTTTCGTCTTGCACGGGTTCTCAAGGTTTAGGGTGTCGGGTTTTCAGGGCCATCACGGACATACCAGCATGCGCAGCTGATCCCCACCTACGTCAGTGAAGGCCCTACCCTAAACCCCAAACCCTAAAACCCTAAAACCCTAAAACCCTAAACCCTAAACCCTAAACTGTAAACCCTAAACCCTGAACCCTGAACCCTGAACCCTAAACCCTAAACCCTACCTTGCTTGGGGGAGCTTTTTCAAAGGGCGCCGTGTGCCGGGCACTTCAGGGTTTGGAGTTTTGTCGTTGGGGTTAGGGCTTTTGGGTTCCAGGGTTGTGGCGTTTTGGGAGGTCTGGGGGGAGTGCATTGGGAGTGGAGGGCGTCAGCTCATTCTCTTAAGCTAAACCTGGCTTACCCTGGGAGACTTGAGGGCCATCTTCAGGGAACCCTAAACCCTAAACCCTAAACCCTAAACCCTAAACCCTAAACCCTAAACCCTAAACCCTAAACCCTAATTAACCCCTAAACCCTAAACCCGGCCCCACTTCCTGAGGCCCTCACGCATAGGTCTGGATCGGGAGGTTCTGAGGGAAATGAGGCTCGACCTCAGCAGACATCAGGGTCTCAGCAGACATCCGGGGCACAGGTTTCTTCGGATTCAAACATGGGGCCTTCTTCTTTCTGAACCATCCCAAAACCCTAAACACTAAACCCTAGGCTGTAGTGCCGGCAGGATGAGGAACCGTGGTAGCATGCGGCAGCAGCCGGCCATAGTTGTAGCAAGAGTGGTAAGAAACGGACCAAGGAAAAACAGAAGCGGTCGTAGCGGAGCAGAGCAACAGCCCAAGAGAAGGTGTGCGTCAAGAGTCAACAGTGGAGGACTACAAAGCCACAACCCCTAAATGCCCCCCCCCCCCCCCCCCGCTCCCCTTAAACACCGAAGTCCCTAACCCCTCAACCTCGTAAAGTCGAAGCTGCTCGGTCCCGGGATAGCCATGAAACCTTAAACTCCTAGACCTCCGAAAGTCCTGCGCCCCAAACCTGAAACCCTTCAACCCCTCAACCCCCCAAAGCCATTGTGTCCCAAACCCTAACCCTTAAACCCGAACCCCCCCCCCCAAACTCTTATGTCCAAAAAACACTAACCCTTAAACCCGAAACCCTAAACCCTTAACTCTTAAACCCTTAAACCCTTAAACCCTTAAACCCCTAAACCCTTAACCCTTAAACCCTAAAGCCTTGAACCCGAAACCCATCCAAACCTCCGTCGGCCCCTCAAGGCCTGCGGAGGCACATCCGTCGGCATGTAGCCATCTGCCTCGACGGCTCTGCTGGGCGATTTGTGACTGACCCCAAACCCTAAACCCTGAATCCTAAACCCTGAATCCTAAACCCTAAACCCTAAACCCTAAACCTTAACCCTAAACCCTAAACCCTAAACCCTAAACCCTAAACCCCAGGGTAACTAGGCCCCCCCCCCAGAAACCTAGGAAGGAAAATGGCACCTTCTTTTGTTGGGCCAACCCCTGAGCCCTAGCAGAAGCTTAGGCTCTGGGATGCCAGTGAGGGCAACCCCCGCAGAGTCGTGAAAGATACCCAGTGCGATGGAGAGGTCTTCTGGGCTTAGGGGGTTTGGGGTCTTGGATTTAGGGCTCAGGGTTTGGCTTAGGGGGTTTGGGGTTTGGGGTTTGGGGTTTGGGGTTTGGGGTTTGGGGTCTATATTTGGGGCCCTAAGCCCTAAACCCTAAACCCTCTGTTGGGAGGTACCCATGTACGAGTTTAGGAGTTGGAATTCGGCAAGCAGGTTGCGAAGAAGGGTTTAGGGATTTGGGCTTGGGCCTCTCCGTCGGCCCGAAACCGCAACCCCCCGACCCCCAAACCCGATTTAGGGTTTACCTTAAGAATCCAAAGCCCATTGTTTTTAGGGTTCCCAAACATCCAATAACGGGATTCATACTACGAACCTACAAAAAATGTGGTTTTTGGGTTCTTCAGGCAGGGCTTAGGGTTTGCCAGGCCCCAGATCCTTAACACCAAAGCGCCTTGAACCCTCGCCCTGTCCCTACAGCGTCCTTCGACCTCAACTCCTCCCCTGCAGTTCCCCCATTCCCCCCCCCCCCCCCCCGCCCCCCCGCACTCACCTCCACCAAAAAAGAGGGTGGGCTCGGGCGTTTAGGGTTTAAGCTTAACTGACTTATTTAACGCCGCTTCGGCCTCGAAAGTTTGAGAGGGTCAGGGTGCAGTTCTCGAAGGTGGGCCCCAAACCCTCAACCCAAAACCCCAAACCCCTAAACCAGAAACCCCAACTCAAATCTAAAAACAAACCCCAAAGCCTTATCAAGCAGGGGGAGTGGAAACACGGACTCCTGAACAGAGCCCGCAGCGAAACCTGAAACGGTGTCTTCTTGAGCATTTAAGGCTTCTAGGCTTTGGGGTCAAGCCCAAACCTCATCTCCCCAAAAACATTCTATCAAAAAAAAAAAGTATTGTTCCGTATTATAATAGGGATCCAGAAAAAGACCATGATTTTGACAACCACCCAAACAATTGTCAGAAGTCACGGAGAAGAGATGCCTGGATCTCGAAGCAAAGCTCCTCTGCAGGGTATCCATCCTGAGCGGAAGAGGCTGTCTAAGACCCTACTTGGAGGTTCATGGTGCCTATTCACCAATTAGAACTGTAACTTATGACCCACTTGTAAGCCCCTTAAGTGCCTAAGTATGGCTATAAGTACGGTAATACCAAGTAAACCCTAGAAGAGACTCGCCGTTGGCTTCGGAGTTTTGGGGTTCAGGAGAATGGACAGATTGGGACTCACATTGCTCCGAACTGACTGGGACCTGTGCACGAGAAGTAGCTGAGTTGCTGTTCTGGAACTTAAAAGCAAATAAAACCACACTGAAGAATATCACTGACTACCTTCTATTCCGATGATGGTAACTTAACTTGAGGGCGGGGGGTCCTAAATGATCAGGAGCGTACTAGACTGGAGACCCCCAAAAGGCCCATTTAGAACAGACAACAGTGAAGCGGCTTCATTACCTACTTCTAGGTAAGCATTGTCCTACACACTAAACCCCAAACCAGGGGTTATAAGGTCTAAGGGTTTGTGGGTTTAAGCTCCTGCACTTGAGAAGGCCCCGGGACGAAAGCAGTCACAGACGAGAGCATGTGCGCGGACGGCTGTTTCAGGTTTGGGGTCTGAACGTAACTCCGAAACCCTAAACCCTAAACCCTAAACCCTAAACCCTAAACCCTAGACCCTAAACCCTAAACCTTGAAGGCCTCAGTGCTCAAAACCCCTTCGAGGGCTTGAAAAGCTGCTTGTTGACAGCGTCACCGTATCGGGGCATATAAAAACTGTGCACCCGAGCGCATTTGTCCAGTTTGTCCGGTATATAGGACTACCGGAAGACTTCCCCCCCCCCCCTTCCCCCCGGTGCAGCCCTTTAACTCCTAAATTATTGGGCCTTAAGGGGTGTATTTTGTAAACCAAAACAGCTAGAGCTCCGATGGAGCTCGTTCCTGTCACAACAGCACAGGGAATTGCGACAGTTGGGACGTTTGTCCACGAATACCTACAGGGCACTGCCCCCGTTCTTTGTTGAGAACTCCAAGGCCAAAAGCCCTAAATTGAGGCTTACTTGGAGGTTCATGGTACTTGTTGCCCATTATGACTGTGCTTCGAACCCAATTATAGCTATACAAGTAAGGGGCTAACAGGTGGGTTTTCAAAAAAACAAATATACTTGAGCGAAAAAGTACGTACCATGAACCACCAAGGTACTTGGCTCAGTAAGCGGGGTTAGTAAGGGAATATAGGACAGAGGGTTTCTAGGGGAATACTAAGGTAGACTTGCCAGGTCGAAAGAGTTTCCAACCCTAAACCCTAAACCCTAAACCCTAAACCCTAAACCCCAAACCCTAAACCCTAAACCCTATTTTTCAGGTTTAGGGCTCCCCGCCTTCAGCATCTCCACCCGCACGGGGCAGGTATATCTCTTCGCCTTCCAGGGTGCGGAGGGTGCGGGAGGGTCAACGACACGTGCACGTACTCATGAGGTGAGGGTTTAGGGTTTAGGGTTTAGGGTTTAGGGTTTAGGGTTTAGGGTTTAGGGTTTAGGGTTTAGGGTTTAGGGTTTAGGGTTTGGGGTTTAGGGCTTAGGGCTTAGGGTTTAGGGTTTAGGGCTCAAGCTTCGGGGTTCAGGGTTCCTAAGAGCTTTGTAACCCTAACTTCTCAAACAAAGAGTAGGCTTCGGGTTCTTGGGAGAGCGATTCAGGACAGCACTTCAAGTAAAGTTGCTGTTGAAAAATGGTCTGCAAAGATTTGCCTTGACTGTGTTGCAAGGGGTTTAGGGTTTAGGGTTTAGGGTTTAGGGTTTAGGGTACAAAGGATCGTGGGTCCACCTGGCTGTGACGGCTTTGCGCATGGGATTTCGCCCCCGCCCTTGTTCTTCCAAAGTCTCCCAGTCCCAACTCCTGCCATCCTATACTTGCTCTCATGGGAGTACGCCATCAAGACCCAAGAGCAACGCAGGACCCTAAACCCTAAACCCTAAACCGTAAACCCTCAACAAACAGGGAATCAGGGCCAACTCCGGGTCCGAGTTCTGAACGCGAGTGGGCAGGATGGAAGGACCGAAGCCTGAAACCCTAAACCCTGAACCCTAAACCCTAAACCCTAAACCCTAAACCCTAAATAAACCCTAAACCCTAAACCCCCAACATACCCTCAAGCTCTCAAGCCTGCAAGCCTCCAGAAACTGGAAGCCTCGAGGCCTAGAACCCTGAAACCCTGCATAAACCTTAAGTGAAAGCAGACTGAATCTAAGATGAATTGATGAACCCCCCCCCCAAAAAAAAACAAAAACACAAATCCCCATGTTGCCCTTACAAGGAGGAACATTTTGGTATTTTTTGTGCGGTTCTTGAGCAAACAGTAGTAGATGACCTTACACCCCAAGCCCCTGAACCTTTAAAAAAAACCCAAGAGCCCAAAACCTGTACACACAGGGGCCACGCCTCTAAAGGCCGGAACCTTGCAGCAAGCACCGTGGGCGGTTTAGGGTTTGAAGTTTAATGTTTAGGGTTTAGGGTTAACAGTCTAGGGTTTGGGTATCCAAGGTTGAGTGGGTTGAGGGCCTTGGGGCTGGGTGGTTAGGGCCACAGGGGGGGGGGGGGGGTGGGCGGTCTTGTCAGGAGCTCTTAAGTTTAGCTAGCCGAATGAGAGACAAAATCCCAGTCACTAAAATTACAAGTTACATACGTACTACTGCATATTCCTATGGTAACTTAAGTTAAGTTCCTTAACAAACCAGGTTAGGGTTGACCGTTGCAGATTGAGCGCGTGTCATGTATCTGTACTCCCCTCCCCTTAATAAAACTAGTATGTTTTAATCTCCTTTTGGGTTTTTATTAAAACAAATTGAAAAAACAATTCCAAGGATATGGGTATAGGGTTTGGGGTTTAGGTTTAGGGTTCAGGGTTTAGGGATCAGGGTTCATAGGGCGATAAAGGTACTCAATTCCCTCACTCCTTAAGAACCAGTAGGTTTAGAGCTTTAGCCTAGCCAAAACCCTCCTAAACCCCAAACCGTCGTAAAACCCTCCTAAACCCTCCGTAGCCCTGCTAAGCCGAGCCTCAGGACGCACAAAGCAAGAGCGGTCAGAAGCAGTGTCGGGCCTCTTGATACGGGTTTAGGGTTGAGGTTTTCGGGTTTCGGGTTTCGGGTTTGGATAGACGCACCACTGCGGGAAACATGGTGGATCACAAGGCTTTCAACGTCAGTGAAGTCCCTGAACTGCAAGTCAGGTCAAGACAGCTTAAAACCCAAGCAAATCCCAAATTCAGTAAACCCCAAACCCTAACCCTAAACCCTAAACCCTAAACCTTAGAAATCGCGGCCAGAGGGGCGTGAAGTGGAGGAATGTCGAGCTCTGTGGGTGGAGGACCCCCTCCAGAGGCGTCACGGACAGGACCTGTCCAGAGCTCGGAGCGCCAGCCACTCTTGGGGTTTAGGGTTTAGGGTTTAGGGTTGGGTTTCGGGTTTAGGGTTTAGGGTGTAGGGCTTAGGGCTTAGGATTTCCTAAGACCTATACGCTGAACCCTTCAACCCGAAACCCTAATCCCAAACCCCTTGAAAGTGTCTGCATGTGTCTAGGCAAAGGGCTTGGGGTTCAGGATAGATTCAGGTCAACGCAGGAATCGAAGCTGAAGATCCGAAGCCACGAAGGGGAAGCACCTGGGGGGGGGGGGGGGGGGGGGGGGGTTTAGGGTTTAGGGTTTAGGGTTTAGGGTTTAGGGTTAAGGGTTTAGGGTTTAGGGTTTAGGGTTTAGGGTTTAGGGTTTAGGGTTGAGGGGCTAGGGGTTAGGGAGAGGTCGGAGTTGGGTATCAAGTTTGTCCAGTTTCCTGTCAGGACTCGCGGTGAACCTTCGAGATTGTGTGGGGATTCCCTAAACCCTAACCCTAAACCCTAAACCCTAAACCCCAAACCCTAAACCCTAAACCCTCAACCCTCAGCCCGGAACCTACCGAGAGTGAGCTCAGGATGCTGGCTCAAGCACACGAAGGAATCGCCGAGTCGGTATCAGAATCCGGGTTCATAGTTTTCGAGTTAGCTGTTACCCTAAACCCTAAACCCTAAACCCTAAACCCTAAACCCCAAACCCCAAACCCAAAACATTAAACCCTAAACCCTAAACCCTAAACCCTAAACCCTAAACCCTAAACCCTAACCCTAAACCCCAAACCCTAAACCCTCCTTCTTCTGTGTTTTGGGCACCCGCAGTCCCCTGAAAGTCTCGGCGCCGGGCCTCGAAGTCGTAGTTCTGGGCGTTGTGCCCCGCGATGGTGGAGAGATCCACACCTCAAGCCCTACACACGAACCACGTTTAGGGTTTAGGGTTTAGGGTTTAGGGTTTAGGGTTTGAGGGTTTGAGGGTTTGAGGGTTTGAGGGTTTGAGGGTTTGAGGGTTTGAGGGTTTGAGGGTTTGAGGGTTTGAGGGTTTGAGGGTTTGAGGGTTTGAGGGTTTTAGGGTTCTAGGGTTTTAAGGTTTTAGGGTTTTAGGGTTTTTTTAGGGTTCTAGGGTTTTAGGGTTTAGGGGTTTTGGGGTTTCGGGGTTTTAGGGTTTTAGGGTTTAGGGGTTTTGGGGTTTCGGGGTTTTAGGGTTTTAGGGTTTTGGGGTTTTGGGGTTTTAGGGTTTTAGGGTTTTAGGGTTTTAGGGTTTAGGGCTTAGGCTAACGTACATTAGACTCCAGAAAGTTGTTTCAGGATGATTAGAGCTGGGCTTCCCTCCATCGTCTACCTTTTGGGCATGGGGATCAGGATGTTCCAACTTGTTTGGACTTTTCTGTAGCTCCTTTTTGGGTTAGCTGAAGGGGATTCTGGTGTACTACCTGAACAACATGTACTACATAATGGGAGCCCTTCGGTAAACCACCTAAACCGTCTGGGATTTAGGGGATGCAAGCTACCCTGAACCGTAAACCCGAAAACGAGCCTACACGCCTGGCTTTCTGACCCCTAAATGCCCTAAAGCCCAAAACCCTAAACCCCCTCACCTGTCGCAAACCCTGGATTGTAAACCCTTAAACCCCTTATGCTACATAAGCCCCCGCTAACACCTTAAACGGTACCCCTAAAGCCCGAAGCACTGTGATGCTCCCCTAAACCCTGAAACCCTGAAACCCTAAATCCCTAAAACCCAAAGCTACCCCCCCCCCTAACCCCCTGACCCCTAAACCCCATACCCTAAACCCTAAACCCTATCCTGAATTGGAATCCGTTTAGTGGCCAAGTGTCTCCCTAAACCCTAAATCCTAAACCCTAAACCCTAAACCCTGAGTCCCCCGCGCCAGGCCGCGGCAACTCCCCCCGAGTTCGTCAACTCCACCGGCTGCACCACACCTTGCTCCACACCTTGCGCTTGAATAGGGTTTAGGGTTTAGGGTTTAGGGTTTAGGGATTAGGGTTGAGGGTTTAGGGTTTAGGGTTGAGGATTGAGGGTTGAGGGCACGTTTAGGGTTTGGGTTTAGGGTTTAGGGTTTGTAGGGTTTTAGGGCTTTTTTTAGGGCTTTTAGGGTTTAGTAACCCTGCCTTCTCCAACAAGTTCGACTGCCTGAGTATGCATGGTTACTTGGAGGTTCATGGCACTTGTTAACCAAGTCTAGCTGTACTCATAACTGTACTTAAAACCAGATAAGGGCACTTAAGGGGCTTATAAGTGGGTTATAAATACAGCTACTATTGGTTCAGTACCGTATCTGGCGAGTTCTCTAAATTATGGTCCCTTTTTCGGTGCCCAAGATATTAGGGCCCGCCTTGTTATAGTAACCCAAGAAAAGACAATGATTTGGAGAAGTGACCATCTAGGGTTTAACATATATGGTTTAGAACACTGGGGTTCAGAGCTTGATTAGGGTTTAGGTTGGGTTTCGGATTGAGAGCTGAGAACGCTAACATTTAGGGTTCAAGTAGGGTTCAGGGTTTAGGGTTTAGAGCACCAGAAGTTAGGGTTTGAAACAGCACGGGTTTTGGCGGGCGGGGGAGGGACTGAATGGATCTACACAGCACCACTGTCAATCGACGAGCGCGCCTAAGGGAACGGGCTGCAGCGAAACGACCGACGAGCGCACGGAGAGGCACCCCACCTGGCAGAGATTTTGGGGTTTAGGGTTTAGGGTTTAGGGTTTAGGGCCCAGGGCCTTGGAACGGACTGAAGCCCCAAGCCCAACTTATAAACCCCAAACCCCAAGGCCCTAAACCCCGCCACTCTAAACCGTCATAGCGTAGCAAACCCTCAGCCCTGAACCCCAACAACCACTACACTTCATGACGAATCAACCCTAGACCCTAAACCACGATAACAAAAAAAACCGAAACCCTAAATCGTCATAACTCATCCCTGAACCCAAACCTAAACCCTAAACCCAAAACCCTATACCCTCAACCCTAAACCCTAAACCCTAAACCCTAAACCCTAAACCGAATTGACCCTGAGCCCCAGAGCCCGAAACACGAAATGCGGCCGAAGGGGGCGGGCGGGGGGGGGCCTGAAGGATTCCTAGCAGGGAACCTTCATCCTACTACCCCTTGACCAGCCTCCCTCTCTGCAACGTACAGAACCCCGATGCACCTAAAGTAGGCCCGGATGAAGCCTAATCTTAGGGTGGTCCTTTATATCATTCAAACCAAGGCTTGGGATAGGTAAAAAGGACCAGAAAAACCAAGGGGCCATGCAACAACCCAAACCCTAACTCCTAAGCCCCAGAACCCAAACGAAATTCCAAACCTTCAGTCCCTGTGAACTGAAGATTTGTGACCCCTGTCTTGGCTGTAATGACAAAGGAATCCTATATTTTAGGGTGGTTACATGATCCCTTAAAAAAACATGGGCCCTTCATTGGGGAACCCTTGTACACCCCTATTGTTGATCTTAAACCCTTGAACCCTCCAAGCCTAAACCCTTGACCACTAGCCACTAACCCTAAACCCTAAACCCTCAACCCTAAACTCTAAACCCTAAACCCTAAACCCTAAACCCTAAACCCCAGAAGTCGAAACACTGAGAGGAGCTCAACATGCCAGGGTTGCGCTTGGAGCCACGCTGTGCCCCTTCAGGTACAGCAGCACGGACCGTCCATCAAGCACCTCAGAAAGCTGCGGTTTTGAGCCCTAAACCCTAAAGCCTAAAGCCTAAAGCCTAAACCCCAAACCCTAAACCCTAAACCAAGCCTAAACCCTATACAGCAGCCCAGGAATCAAGAAAGGTTGCCCGTTTTGGGGCGGTTTAACAGGGACTTGTTTGGTCATTTGGGTCTACGTCTTCGAGGTCGGTTAGCACCTCCTCCCCCCCCCCCCCCCCCGCAAGCAACACTCCACTCGAGGTGAATTCTCCCCATCCGCCCCTAAACGTTTCATGGTTTCGTGTTTAGTGTCTAGGGCTGGCTTAGGCACGGATCTTCCTTGAAGGACTTCGAAGACAGGGGGTTTAGGGCTTGAGGGTTTTGAGGGGCTTTGGGGGGGTTTGGGGGCTTCTGTTGAGGGGGTTTGGGGGGCTTCTTTGGGGGGCGTGGAGTTGGACCCAGAGATGGGACGCGCATTCTGTGCAACCGCAAAGGGCCAATGGGTTAGGGTTTAGGGTTTAGGGTTTAGGGTTTAGGGTTTAGGGTTTAGGGTTTAGGGTTTAGGGTTTAGGGTTTAGGGTTTAGGGTTGAGGGTTGAGGGTTGAGGGTTGAGGGTTTAGGGTTTAGGGTTTAGGGCTTAGGGTTGAGGGTTTAGGATTTAGGAATTAGGGTTGAGGGTTGAGGGTTTAGGCTTCAAGCTCTTTCCAAGCTGGGTTTGGACAGATCGTTGTCGAGATTCGCAATCTCTTGCCTGCAACTGGGCCAACTTGCTCAAAAAGGCCCCCGACGAAAGGACCACGAGCTAAAGAGACCTCGAAGCCCAAGACCCTAAACCCTAAACAAAAACGCCAAATTCTCAATACAAACCTTAAAAAACTGGCTAGTTCTTAGTGGGAAATGAGGGCGTTATAGGTCGGTTGCAACGCTTGAAGGGATTCTATAGGCACCCTAACTAGCTTTCAGGGATTCTAATTCCCAAGAATCCCTAAACCCCAAACCCTAAACCCCAAACCCTAAACCCTAAACGTCCCAGGAGCATTGAACACCACAGGCAGGATGTGCGTCCCGATGCTATGGTGGTGGTACGTGAACTTGACCTAGGCCGGGGTGGGGTGGTTTAGGGTTTAGGGTCTAGGGTCTAGGGTCTAGGGTTTAGGGTTTAGGGTTCAGGGGTTTTGGGGTGTAGAGGTTTAGGGATTTAGGGGCTTAGGGGTTTAGGGGTGTAGAGGTTTAGAGGTTTTGGGGTTTAAGGGCTTTAGGGTATGTAAAGGTTTCAGGGGTTTAGGGGTTTACAGTTTAAAAGGCAACTAATGGCCTCCTCCAGAAATCCCTGGGGCTGCTACAATCTCTTGCAAATGTCTGTTGACCATCAACCTCCTAGTCGTCATGTCAAAACCATCTTGTTTGGGGTTTCGGGTTTAGGGTTTAGGGTTTAGGGTTTAGGGTTTAGGGTTTAGGGCCCAATCACCAACCACGAGACCTCGGAGTTCATCGTGATAGGCTTCTCTTGCCTACTACACAAGGTGCAGGCCAAGGCCCCAAGCCCGAAACCCGAAACCCCAAGACAGCTGCAGCTTGGGCTTGGAGCCTGCGATTTAGGGTTTCGGGTTTAGGGTTTAGGGTTTAGGGTTTAGGGTTTAGGGCTGAGGGCTTAGTGATTTTCACGGAATCTGGTCAGGGTTCGGGCATATGTTTTAGGGTGTCCTCGACCGGAGCCTTTGATAACCTTTGAAGCCCAAAGGCCTCAGGGTAGTTACATGGTCCCTTCATGGCCCTTGGGTTTAGGGTTTAGGGTGTCGGGTTTAGGGTTTAGGGTTTCCTTATATACCCGTTTTATATCCTATGAAACCCCAGGGGCTCATACTTCAGAACCCTTTAAAGAAGGGAAGGGACCACGTTACTACTATTAGCTTAAGAACCCCCCCCCCCCCCAAAAAAAAAAAGGTCTTCCATATAAGCAAATATAGGGATGATTACCTGTTTTTTTGAGGGGGCTCTTAAGCACATGAAGGGCCCAGGAAATTACCCTTACAAAAGCCAAAACCCCTAAGCCCGGAACCCTAAACCTGAAACCCTCAGAGCCCCTAAACCCCGAAACCCCGAAACCTCGAAACCCCTAAACCCCTAAACCCCTAAACCCCCTAAACCCCTAAACCCCTAAGCCCCTAAACCCACCCCCAAACCCCTAAAAGCCTAAACCTCTAAAACCCTAAAACCTAAACCCTCAGAGCCCCTGGCATGTAGGAAGTCGCCCTAAACCCTAAACCCTAGACCCTACACACCCTAAACCCCTAAACCCTCAGAGCCCCCTGGCATGTAGGAAGTCGCCAGGCGGGATGGAGCCGCTTCTGGGCTGGATGTCGTAGACGCCGTGCTCCTCCACCTGGCCGTAGGGCTCAGGGTCTAGGGCTCGAGGTTTAGGGTTTAGGGTTTAGGGTTTAGGGTTTAGGGTTTAGGGTTTAGGGTTTAGGGTTTAGGGTTTAGGGTTTAGGGTTTAGGCTTTAGGGTTTAGGGTTTAGGGTTTGGAGTTTGGAGTTTAGAGTTTAGGGTTTAAAGCTCAGGGCACTTTTAGCCACTTAACTCCAAGCATTCCAGTACAAGCCTCGTGGGGCTTGGGAACTCAGCTAAACAACCCAATCACTCGCGCCGCTTTGTCGTTGAGCAGCCCCCCGAAGCCTCTTGACTCTTGGTTTGGGGTTGAGGGTTGAGGGTTGAGGGTTGAGGGTTGAGGGTTGAGGGTTGAGGGTTGAGGGTTGAGGGTTGAGGGTTGAGGGTTGAGGGTTGAGGGTTGAGGGTTGAGGGTTGAGGGTTGAGGGTTGAGGGTTGAGGGTTGCGGGTTGAGGGTTGAGGGTTGAGGGTTGAGGGTTGAGGGTTGAGGGTTGAGGGTTGAGGGTTGAGGGTTGAGGGTTGAGGGTTGAGGGTTGAGGGTTGAGGGTTGAGGGTGAGGGTTGAGGGTTGAGGGTTGAGGGTTTTGGGTTTAGGGTTAAGGGTTTAGGGTTTAGGGCTTAGGGTTGTTCGCGGCTCTTCCTGGGTCTCCCAACCCAGCTGAAGTGAGCTTCGCGCTCGTCCACCAGGGCCTTCTCGTCGCACCTGCTTGAGCTTGGGGAGGGTTCAGAGTTGAAACCCTAAACCCTAAACCCTAAACCCTAAACCCTAAACCCTAAACCCTAAACCCTAAACCCTAAACCCTAAACCCTAAACCCTAAACCCTAAACCTACCAACTGAGAGCCCCAGTTAAGAGCTCAAGCTCCAAGCAAAGGTAACCCCAAGGCTGCTCGTCATGGCCATATCATGAGCGAGAACCTTGCAGAAACTAACTGAGAGAGGGATCAGGACTTGGGATTCAGGGAACCCAAACCCTAAACCCTCAACCCTAAACCCTCAACCCCAAACCCCAAGCCCGAAACCCTAAACCCCAATCCCCAAACCTTAAACCCCAAACCCTTAACCCCAAAACCCCCAAACCCTAAACCCGAAACCAGGCTTGAAGTCGTGGCCTTGAGGCAGCTAGGACGCATCACCCCCAATCGCATTGCTTAGGGCTCCTGGATCGCCACGGGGGGTTTAGGATTTAGGGTTTAGGGTTGTAGGGTTTAGTTTAGGGCCCTATAGTAGCATTTCGCGGGCCGGTGGCCGGGCGCAACGACAACACCTGAACCCCAAACCCTAAACCCCAAACCCTAAACCCCAAACCCTAAACCCTAAACCCCAAAACCCAAAACCCTACTGTAGAGCCTAAACCCTGAACCAGGATTGGCCCCTAAACCAAAAAGGGAAGATTTATACAAAGACATCCCAAGCCTACCCAGTGAACTGGAAGACCAAAACCAGGGCTCACCAGTAGGGGACATTCTCCAGATTCAAGTTCTCGGGCGTCTGGAAGGAGAATCTCGGCCGGCAAGCATGATCCACTCCCAAGCTTTCCCCACAAAACTTTGGACTTCAGATTCCAGGGTCTCAAGGGGTTGGGGGTTGGGGGGCTTCCTTCGCAATGACTGAGCTGTCATCCTAAACCCTAAACCCTAAACCCTAAACCCTAAACCCTAAACCCTAAACCCTAAACCCTAAATCCTAATCCCCAACCCCTGAACCCTAAGATCTGGCTCCCATCAAGGTATTCAGGGAGCTGGAGGTGGGGGAGCCAGGGTTTAGAACACGGGCTGTTTTGGGTTTAGGGTTTAGGGTTTAGGGTTTAGGGTTTTGGGTTTTGGGTTTAGGGTTTAGGGTTTAGGGTTAGGGTTTATAGGGTCCAGGGTAACCCCGTGCTGTGGCAAGGCATGGTGGCATGGAATGTTCAAGACGTTGGCGTCGGGCCCCGCTGGGCTCCAAAACCTAAACACTAAAACCAGTCTAGGATGCTGAGTAGTTTAGGGTTTAGGGTTTAGGGTTTAGGGTTTAGGGTTTAGGGTTTAGGGTTTAGGGTTAGTAACCCAGGATTAAAAAGGGTACCCGTTTTTGCCTAGAGGGGCTTAGAAGGGAACCTAAGCCTAAGGGCACCACTGGGCATCCTAGCAGTTAAACCCTAAACTTGTCATGTTCCCCCTTATACTAACAGCCCTTAATAGGGATGATAGTAGGGGGTACTCAATAATCCCTATGAAGGACTGTTAGCATAAGGGGGAATATTCCAACCCTAAACCTTTAAACTTTCACCCCTTTTAACCCCGTAAAACCATGGACCCTTAGACCTTTCAAAGCTCTAAACCCCTCAAACCCCATACCCTAAACCCATGGTGTCTCCTGGGCTGGGGGTGGAATTCCGGGTCTGTGGGGCTGATTGGCTTTAGGATTTAGGTAGTCTAGGATTATTAGGGTTATAGGGTTCAGGGCTATTGTACAAGTTTTGTTCGGGTTTTCAGGGTTTATATAAGGTCAAAAGGTTTTGGGTTCAGAAGCTCCAGTCCGGGACGTCTCTAGTCGAGCTGTTGGGTGCAGGGTTATGCCGATACAAGGGAACGGGATAATTCAATTGCCGGGTTATAGGGTTCGGGTTGTAGGTTTTACGGTTATAGGGTTTCGGGTTGTAGGCTGTAGTGGTCAGGGCGAAGACACCAGACAGCTTCAGGTTCACCCGGAAGCCCCAACCTCGCCCCCGCTGGGCATAAGAATGACAAGGGGCATCCTTCGCTACATGGGGTTTATAAGGGTACCCAAGCTGCTTAGAAGGGAGGGAGGCGTAGAACTGAACCTCAAACACAACATCAACCCTTCACCCGGGGCCCTAACCCTAAACCCGAAACCCTCTTGTGACTCCATCCGATGTCTGGTGCTAGCCGCCATGAAGAAGGGCATTTACACCTCTACTTTGTGCCTACTTCTCAAATTCCCTGATCCGCCAAGCAACCCTGAACCCTACTTGGTAACTCCCCAAGCCCTAAACCCTAAACCCTAAACCCTAAACCCTGAACCCTGAACCCTAAACCCTAAACCCTAAACCCTGAACCCTCGCGGCCCGGGCCGGATCGGAAGGTATCCCGGGTTCGACAAGGCCAAGTAGACGACCGTCGGGCCTAGGAAGCTGGGACCCTCGGAGCGAAACCCTAAATCCCTGTCAAGGATTTAGGGTTTAGGGTTTAGGGTTTAGGGTTTAGGGTTTAGGGTTTAGGGTTTAGGGTTTAGGGTTTAGGGTTAGGGTTTAGGGTTTAGGGTTTAGGGTTTAGGGTTTAGGGGTACAAGGAGGGACCCCTAGAAGAGACCCTGAATCCGATTCCCCGAGTATAACCCCTACATATCTATATATGGTTGTGCGCTGTGCGTTCTGCGCCCCCCCCCCCCCCCCATGGTAACCCCCGCCCCCCCCCAAGGGAAACCCTAACCCCACGCTAAACCCTAAACCCTAAACCCAAAACCCTAAATCCTAAACCCTAAACCCCAAACCCTGAAACCGTCAAACCCTAAAACCTCAAACCCTGAAACCAACCCAGAACCACCCCGCAGGGGGGGGGGGGGCCCGCCGGGCGCAACCATGCCTTATAAAGTCCTTCTATACCTCAGTAGCTCCTGAACGACCCTTAATAACCGCTAAGGTCCTTTACAAGGGTCCCTCGTTTAGTCCCTTGAACCTGAACCTTGCAAACACCCTAAGAAAGCACGCAAAGCAACCCTTTTGGACCCTTAAAACTTAAAACCGAAGACGCTTAACCCTCATCCCCGAAATCCTTTCCCCCCTTATCCCCAAACCCCCCATAACTCTCAACACCCCAAAGCCCCAAATCAGGGCTTCGCATACCCAACGGGTCCCTCAGAAATGGGGTTCATGGATTGTAGGTACCTAGGGAGCATCAGGGAAGCTTAGGGAGGCTTGAGGAGTAATGGGAGTATTAGGGAACTTTGGGTGACATATGAAGTAGGGTATATGTTTCTTGTACCCCCAAAAGGATGCCAAATACATATATATATATATATATATTATACACTCACCAATATTGAAAAGGAACCTTATATACACTCACCAAGAAGAGTAATATGAACCCTGCTTCATATCCCCCTTGAACCCCTGCTCCCATAAGAACGCTATAACCGACAACACCCTTTTGAAAACCTTGCCGATGCAGATCGCAGGTCTCCCTCTTTGGGGCGTCGAGCTTCGGTTTAGGGTTTAGGGCTTAGGGTTTCGGATTTAGGGTTTAGGGTTTCGGGTTTAGGGTTTAGGGTTTAGGGTTTAGGGTTTAGGGCAGGTAGGTTGGGATTTCCTCTGACACTCAGAACCCTAAAACTCCAAATCCTAAACTCTGAGCCCTAGAGTCTAAACCCTAAAGCTGTTTTGAACTTGGACCCCTAGCAAAAATTATATCTTTTTTGCTGCTTCTTAGGAATTGCCGTACCCCCGAAACTCTTTTTAAAAAAGATTCCCAAAAATCCCTGAGAAAGCCCTAAGGCCCTACATCCTAAACCCTAAACCCTAAACCCTAAACCCTAAACCCTAAACCCTAAACCCTAAACCCTAAACCCCAAATTGCTGGCAGCTGGCCAGACTCCACCGCAGCCGTGCCGAAGAGCATCTGGAACGGCTTCAGCTGCCTCAGCGGGGTGTCTAGCTTAGGCTTGCTGGAAGTCTTGGGGGGTATCAGGGTTTAGGGTTTAGGGTTTAGGGGTATCAGGGTTTAGGGCGCAGGGTGTCTTGATCCCTACACCCAGTTGAGGGTTCTGGGACGACAGTTGCTCCATTGGCCCCTGGCCTCACCAAACGTTTCTTGTCGTCGATACCGATGGCAGCCTGTGCGGGGAGCAGTCGTAGCCATCTTAGCTTGAGGGAGGCTGGAGGTTTAATGCAATGAGCTGTCGGGACAGCACGTCTAAAGATTGTGCAAGTGTACCACCGTTGGGTCAGTTGTTTCCTGCCTTGTGGCACGCAGTCTCTTCTCCAGGCAAACCGGTTGGAAACAATAATGTTGACGCAGGAAGTCCGGTACCCCTAATCAAGGAGTCGACCTGGAACTTTGTAGGGGCCCTAGATGGGAGTCAAGGTACATTGCTGCAGCTACATTGCTCAAGTGTTGGGCTCTCTGGGGAATGTATATTGTGCCAGAAATCTCTGACGCTTTCGAAACACTCCCTCCCCCGGCCTGCAGACTGCCCTCCCTTAGGGACCTCCTCTATAACAACAATAAACTAGAATAATACGAATAATAACAATAGGAATAATCATCGTCATGATAAGAATAATGATAAGGGTTCAGCCCAGGCTCTTGGTAGCCCAGTATATCCATATTAGATGTTGAGGGCACCTTTTTTCTGCTGCTGTGACTTTGCTAGTACTAGGGAACCCAGAACCAGAAGAGGGGCAAGAGGGTGCCTACCATACTTTTTCAGCAGCTAAGAACATGTAGCGATAAGGAGGAGGAACAAAAGCGAAAACCCAAGCCTCAGCTCAAGCACCCGCAGGGTTCACAGGGTTTTATAGGGTTTTATAGGGTTTTTAGGGTTTATAGGGTTTTATGGGGGTTTGTAGCGGCTTGGAAGGTTTATAGGGTTTTCAGGGGTTCATAGGGGCTTCTCGGGTTTACAGGGTATTTTTGTTGATTTGTTTACGGTTTATAGGGGTTATAGGGCTTATAGGGCTTTTAGGGTTTAGGGTTTGGGGTTTAGGGTTTAGGGTTTAGGGTTTAGGGTTTAGGGTTTAGGGCAGTGCGAAGGCCCGGCGCCTGAAACTTGCGCTCCACATCCGCGACTTCGCCTTGATACAGCTCGTTGATGCCGTCCACCTTGGCGTTCTGGAAGATTGAGGGTGGGTTTGGGGTTTGGGGTGTAGGGTTGGGGCTCAAGGTTTAGGGTTTAGGGTTTAGGGTTTAGGGTTTAGGGTTTAGGGCTTAGTGAGTTCAGGGTTTCGGGCTTAGGGCCCTGAACCCTACGTCCCCAGATGGAGAGGTGCTACTATCGGCTGCACCCTTCGAATGCAACCCGCGAGCTTTCTACTTAACTGGAGCAGGGCGGTCGTCTTCAGCAAAAACAGTGGATGTGACCGCCCCGGACCCCCTCAACCCTAAACCCTAGACCCCAAACCTGAAACCCGAAACCCTAAACCCTTCAGTTCTGAAGCTAGGGGTGGGAAAAGCCGTCAAAACCCTAGACCCTGAACCCTGACGGGCGATGGTTTGGCACAGCTTCAAGGGCTTCTTTCACAGCATCGCCACAGACCCCACGAGTGAGGCGGCGCGATCCTCGCATGGATTTCCAGCCACTGCGCAAGAAGACGCCTTAAACCTAGACCTTCAACAGCGTTTCCCGAGGATAAAGGCTATACTCCCTAAACCCTAAACCCTTAACCCGAAACCCCATGCCCCTGTCTCAGGACTTGGGGTTGAGGGTTTGGTGACGAAGCTTTGCCGAATCTGAGGTGAAAACCTGGAACTGGGTCCACATCATCGACTGCGGCTGCAACGTCGAAGACCTGTGCCGTTTAGGATTTGGGGGTTACGGAATTATAGGGTTGAGGGGATTCCTGAATTAGGGGCACGTTACTGGGGTCGTTATTATAAGGGTTTAGGGTTCAGGGTTTATGGGGTCCTTACTATACGCAGATCCTACTATTTGGGGCACTCAAGGGGTTCCCTATTTTCGCAAACCGGTTTGGGCATTGGGGTTCAGGTTGAAGGTTTGGAGCTTGTTGGCGACTGGTTGGGTTTAATCCGTGGGGCTCAGGGTTTGAGAGGGCTGAGATTTGCCGTTCAGGTCTTTTGTCTTGGGCCTGTTGATATGGCAAGATCGACCTGACCACAGGGTATACTTTGCCTCCGAGCGTGGCAGACGAAAAGTTGACCTTGAGCCTTTCTCAGCCCAAGAGGCCAAAGCTCTCAACGCCTTCACCAAAACCCTCAAACCCGAAAAAAAACCGGCCCACATGCTAAGACCCTCAACAAGGACCCTAAGCCCTAAGCCCTAAACCCTGAACCCTTAACCCTAAACCCTAAACCCTGAACCCTAAACCCTAAACCCTAAACCCTAAACTGCTAAGACCCTCAACAAGGACCCTCAGATCGAACTCCCGCGCTGGGCCGCGCACTCGGTGCGCAGGTCGGCAATCTGTATGTAGGGGTATTGCACCAGCGCACACTGGCGTGGGGGGTTTCGGGTTTAGGGTTTAGGGTTCAGGGCTCAGGGTTTAGGGGGATACTCGGGGTGATACTATTTACGAATGATTAAGCTTATTTAAGGTTCTTGAAAGGGAGAAGCTAGGGGGGGTAGTGTGGAGGGGGGGGTAGTACTTGGAGGTTCATGGTATTCAGAAACCCAGTTATAACTGTACTTATAGCCCACTTACAAGCTCCTGAAAGTGCCCTAACATGGTTTTAAGTGGGTTATACGCACAGTTTCATTTGGCTACTTAGTACCATGAACCAAGTAGAGGCGCCATGTTGGGGCTACCTAGGACGACAGGCATTCTGTACCATCTTCATCGGGGCTCTACCGTGTACCCTGCTCCCTCCGAAAGCCCTTCCACCCTAAACCCGAAACCCTGCACCCTAAACCCTAAACCCTAAACCCTACACCCTAAACCCTAAACCCTAATCCCTCTCAGCATGCCTCAAGCCCGAAAGCCGACCCTATGAACCCCAAGCTCATGGACCACCCCTCCTAGTAACCCTGGAGCCTCAAAGGCCAACCTCTAAACCCCAAACGGGTAGACAACACCCAAACCCTAAACCCTAAACCCTAAACCCTAAACCCTAAACCCTAAACCCTAAACCCTCAACCTAAAAAGAGCAAGTGAGGCCAATGTAAAGGTCACGCTTCGACCGCTGGGCTCGTCGGAGCCCTCCCCCTGAGGCGTCACGGACACCTGCATTGAGTTTAGGGTTTAGGGTTTAGGGTTTAGGGTTTAGGGTTTAGGGTTTAGGGTTTAGGGTTTAGGGTTTAGGGTTTAGGGTTTAGGGTTTAGGGTTTAGGGTTTAGGGTTCAGGGTTTAGGGTTTAGGGTTTAGGGTTAAGGGTTCAGGGTTCAGGGTTTAGGGTTTAGGGTTTAGGGTTCAGGGTTTAGGGTTTAGGGTTCAGGGTTTAGGGTTCAGGGTTCAGGGTTTAGGGTTCAGGGTTCAGGGTTTAGGGTTTAGGGTTCAGGGTTTAGGGTTCAGTGTTTAGGGTCTAGGGTTCAGAGTTTAGGATTTAGGGTTCAGGGAATGGGGTTTAGGGTTGAGGGATGTAAGATCTCGCTTGTTTGATTGGTCCTCTCACCTTGGGAAGGTAGACAAAGAATTTTGTGCCTAGGCCACGCTCACATGCCGCCCTCATCAACCTCAGCGGAACAAGACGGCAACAAACTAGACACCCCTTAAACGGAAAACGCTGTACCCTATACGAGCCGTTCAAGCCAACACCTCTCAACCAGGGTACCTGAATAACCTTTAATAAAGCCCAAATGCACCCTGAAGCCTAACTACCAAGACTTAAACCTCTCAACTCCAGTCACCTACAGTACCGCCCAGCCCCTTTCAAAAAAATTAAAAAAAAGTAATAATAACAAAACTAAACCCCCCACACAAATCCCGAAACTCAGTTGCGCCAGAACTCCCAGGCCTCATATACGAACTCCCCACGACCTGACAAGGCCGCACACTTCATCTGCACTTGTGGCGGGATGGCTCCAATCGGACTTGCTTTCCCTGGTTCAGGGGTTTGAGGTCGTTACAGTTTAGAGTTTCTGGAAGATGAGAGCTTAGAAGCTTTGAGGTTCAGCCTTCATTAACTCTACACCCTGAACCTTAATGTTAACCCTGTCGGTCCGTCCTTCCGAAATTTCGGAAACGGGAGACGTAAGATGGCTGTGAGGACCGCGTACGCTTCTACTCTGGACTTCCTTGAGGCCTGACACTTTGTAGGGCTTAGAGGGTTTGTAGGGTTTATAGGGCTTAAAGGGTTTGCAGGGCTTATAGGGTTTGCGAGGTTTTTGGGGCTCATTCTTAGGGCTTTTAGAGTTTACCCTGAATGCTGAACCCTGAACCCTGAACCCTGAACCCTAAACCCTCAACCCTAAACCCTAAACCCTAAACCCTAAACCCCGGGTCTCACAGCCGAACCCCCCCCCCCCCCCCGCTGGGGTCATCGGCATGGCGGGTGAAAGGCGATCTCCAGCGTGGAGGTGCATCGACCTGCTAAGCCCTAAACTCAACTTGGAGGGTCGGAGGACTTACGAAGTAGTTCTCAAATAGAGTTATAAGTAGGATAACTCCAAGTAGGGTCCCCATTTAGGGTACTTATAAGTCTACTTACTATCTACTTACTAAGTCCCCCGACCCTCCAAGAAGGGGTTCTACCTTGGACCCTTGAGGACCTTTGGGTTTTGGGGGTCCCTTTTTAAGGATCCGTAAGGGAAAATAAGGGCCATTTTAGGAGCATAGAAGGGCAACCTAACCCTAAATCCTATGCTTGGAGGTTAGTGGTACTTATTCACCAACCATGACTGTACTTGTGACCCACTTCTAAGCCCCTTAAGTGCCCTAATATGGTTATAAGTGCAGTTCAAATTGGTTAGTAAAGAACCTCCAAGTATACCCTAAACCCTACAAACCCTAAACGTGTGGGCCCTTACTTGAGGAGCTGGTGCGAAGACTGATCGTAAACAAAAAAGAACTTGGGAGCTTTACCTACAGATTCTGTGGGCCTTTAATTGGGGGTCCCTCGTCTATACGGATCTTGGAACCCAAGCAAAAAACTATGATTCTAGCTGTTTCTTAGGAATGATAGTACCCAAAAAACTTATTCCCTAAACCCTAAAACCCTAAAACCCTAAAACCCTAAAACCCTAAAACCCTAAAACCCTAAAACCCTAAAACCCTAAAACCCTAAAACCCTAAAACCCTAAAACCCTAAAACCCTAAAACCCTAAAACCCTAAAACCCTAACACCCTAAAACCCTAAAACCCTAAAACCCTAAAACCCTAAAACCCTAAAACCCTAAAACCCTAAGACCCTAAGACCCTAAAACCCTAAAACCCTAAAACCCTAAAACCCTAAAACCCTAAAACCCTAAAACCCTAAAACCCTAAAACCCTCAAACCCTAAAACCCTAAAACCCTGCACCAACAATCCCTAAGTTGTATACCCTGGACACAAAGCCCAAGGGCCCGTACGTCAGAACCCTTTAACAAAGGCAAGGGATCACAGCAAGGGGGCCCTGTGGCTACCCGTACGTGGGGATGATGTACCACCTATTCCCTTCTACTTGGAGGTTCATGGGTACTTATAACCGCAGTTATAAGTCTACTTATAAGCTGCTTAGGGGGCTTATAAGTAGAGTTATAATTAGGGTTATAAGTACCATGAACCTCCAAGCAATAAGGACCCGAACAAAGTGCCCCTAATTCGTTTCAGCAGAATACAGAGTGCATGAGAAGATGTCCTATTTGCAGCTCTGACATCCCCCAAAAGCAAGAAATGGCAACACGAAAAGGCGCAACCACATCAATACGATCAAACGAGATTAGAACAGACTTTGAGCAAGGCTTCCCTTAACTTGACTTGGTTAAAGCTGTTCTTGGCAAGCAGCACTACTATTCATGCCTGTAGAAATGGCATTCTGGCCGCGTGTGAGAAACACATGAAACAGAAACTACAATGTACCCATACGGTACAAGAGGGTTCGCATTGCATTGTTTCCCCCCCAAGACACCCTCCTCCACCTGCCCCGCAAAAAAGAAACAAGAAAAAACAACAATGACTTATAGTAAATAGTCACAAATGCGTAAATTTAAGAAACCCTAAGCCCTGTTTGAACCCCGAGTCTTGTTCAGCCAGTGCCGCGGTGCCTGCAACGTTGCCGATGGAGTGGCCAAGCACGAGGGCGTCATCCTCGCCGGAAGAAGGGCTCCAAGGGCGACCAGGGTTTTAGGGCTTAGGACTCAGGGGTCGAACTACCTGCCACTGAGCAGCAAGCAGCTTGGCCATCCACTACCAGTTATACCATGACGCTTGCTGTTGCTTCCTCTTGATTGGTAGGTATGGTCAACCAGCCTAAACCCTAAACCCTAAACCCTCTCTAAACCCCGCACCCTACATCTTTCACAACCCAAGACCCCTCGCTAGCTTGAACCGAGGCCGCAAAACTTTGCCTGACCTACTAGACCCAAGTCTTGATATAAAAAAACGGGTGCTCTTCTTGGTTTAACGCTCAGAAGGGGCTTATAAGGGAACCTAAAAACCCCTAGAAAAAGGGAATACGGGCCTACTCGGGGACTCCGTACGGCGGCCAAACCTCCAAACCCCCCAAAAACTAGAGCCCCTCAAATCCTAGACGCTAGACCCTTAATCCCTAAACCGTAAACCGACACCCTCTTGGTAGCGCAGTAACCATACTAAAGTAAGGGCACCCGACTACTTGGTTGGCTACTTTAGAAGGGAACCTTGAACCAACAAAATGGAAAAGGGTACCACTGGCCTACCAAGCCCTGAACCCTAAACCCTAAACCCTAAACCCTAAACCCTAAACCCTAAACCCTAAACCCTAAACCCTAAACCCTAAAACCCTAAACCCCAGACCCTGAAGCCTAAACACCCGAAACCTGGCATCTTCTGGGGGCCCAACCGCTGCAGAGGCCGCCTGCGGATCCCTTGGTCGCGCGGGGCTTCGTCAACCCCACCCCCCCGCCCCCCGCCCGCAAACCGAATACTAAAGCAGCCCACTTTAGGGTGCAGGGGTTTAAGTTTAGGGTGTAGGGTTTAGGGGTTAGGGTTTAGGGTTCAGCGTTTAGGGTTTTGCATGTGGGATTTAGGGTTTAGGGTTTAGGGTTTAGGGTTTAGGGTTTAGGGTTTAGGGGATTCAGAGTAGGGTCCTGGAGGGCTCTGAAATCCCTGAAAGCCACTCGCGGCGCTCTGCGGGCTGATCGGTCTTCCCAACCTCCCCCCAAGGGAAGAGGGTTTAGGGTTTAGAATTTAGGGTTTAGGCTTTAGGGTTTAGGGTACGGGGGGACAACCAAGGAAGGAAATCAACTCCCCTAATCGCCCTGAACCTATATTCCCCAGATCGAACCAAGAAGCAAACGAGAACACGGATAAGAGCAACCCAGGGGGGAAGGAAAGGGGGAAGGAATCCACACCCTTACCAAACCCTAAGAACCCAGGCACTACTTTTTGAACTTGTGGCTTTCTGTTCAAGCCCATCTTGAGCCAAACATGTTTTCCGGGTTCATTAACCCTTCCAACTCTCAACACTAACTCTTTTCTACAATACCAGTTGCAGCTCCGCACTCCCCCTGTCCTAGGATTTCCTAGGACACATTGGAGGTGCAGATCTTTGGCCAAAAACTGCCATTAGGGCAGCAGCCAGCTGCTTGAAATGCACAATATGGTTTTACGTCTACCAGGACGAAATTATAGCACATTGGCTAAATCCACTAACCATAGAGAATCTTTTTTTCCACCTTGATCCTCTTATCATTGAAGACTCTTCGGCCTTCTTCACCACAAACCGTGGTCTTCGCTACGTGAAAAACTACTAACTTCTACTATCAGGGATTTCCATACCCTTAATAGTAACCACCACATTTTCAGCACATTGGCCGATCCAGCGCACCTGTCTCCAGAAAGAGAAAAACCATCCCTTCATCCATACCATCCAGTCACTTCTTTTTCCGATGGTTTGCAATACTGAGGTGAAGTTGTAGCAGAATATACTCCAGGTCCGAAACTGCAAGAACAGGATCCTGCACGCACCTTTGAATTGAGGATACCAATCCTTCTCTCTTTGCGTCCTCAATCGCTTGGCAAGATTGACCCAGCTCTGCACTCACAGCTGTAGACGCTTGCGCATCCACATCAGAAGGACGATCCTTTTCCTCAGGACCTTTCACCACCACCACTTCTCCCTTTTTGGGACTCTGACTTTTCTCCTTCTTCTTCGCCTTTCCACCGACGTTTGACTTTGTGCGCATTTTCGAGGCTTTTTCCCCTGCAGAAACCGCCGCATTGGATGATGATCCACTCTTCTCAATGGTCGCCGGCATCTTCTTCGGCTTTGGAACCAGGAGAGTGTAAGGATCTTCGATAACTGCAGTTTTCCTCTTCTTTTTAACCTTTTTTGCCTCCTCCTCAACGGCAACCTCCGTCTCAGAAGTCTCAACCACCTCCTTTTCGGCAGGAATATCCTTGCTGGACTCCCTTTCTAGGGACCTCTTCTTGCCCCTTTTGGGATCTTTTTCTTCTTCCACGTTGGCTCGCTCGAACCATATCCTCAGGTCATTGACCCATTCTTCCACCTCCTCGAGCGAAACCTCATACGACTTCACTACTTCGTGAAGTTCCAGCACGGACAACATATCGGTGGTCCACGAAACCCATTCTCTATCCATCTGGTCAGTATCTCCATTGAACTTCAGGAGTTTGAACAGTGGGTCCGCCTCTGCTCGAGCCAAATCTGTTTTGCCATTGGACAGAAATGAAATCGCCTCCATCAACAGTTCCGCCATTTTGGTGTCATCGTCATAAGTCATGGAATACTCCTCACCATCATCGAACTGTTCAGGAGAGATCTCCTTTTCCCCACCTTTTGCACCAGAACTTCTCCTTGGACCATCCCTTGGGGGCGTCCTTGGAGACCTTGGCCTCTGTTCATTCAGCGGATCACCATGCTCAAAAACACACCTGTCACCATAACGACACTTCCCAGGCTGAGCAAACTGAATGCACCTCACACCAGTTGCATCATGCGAGAACGCACACTTCTTTCCAGCGAAGCAGGGTCTCCCCGCCACATAGTATTTGCACCAATACGAATGCAGCACCACATCATCTTCTGAATGGATGAATTTGCAGTCTTCACCAAATTTGCAGCGATCTTTTCCCTTACTGAACCAATAGCAGAAGCCTTTCTTCCTCTTCTCCAAGCGCTCCGCCTCGAACCGGTCCATAGGGCGATTCTGCTCTACATGAACATTGTCATGGGCCTGAGAACTGCTCCCTTCACCCCAGGTGCTATCAGTATTTGATGCTTGGAGTACAGCTGGAAAACCTGGCCTTGGTCCTACCACCTTCATGATTGGTTTTCCGCCAGCTCCTGAGCCACGCTGAGACGATCCAAAAACACTGAACTTCTTCATGAAGGCTTTCCTAGTGCCGATCTTCTGCACCCTTTTGATTGGGTGCTTCATTGCTCCAACCTTGCATCCAGATACATTCAAACGACACAACCTCTTATACCCAGCTCTATATCCCTTTTTCCAAAGAGCCATAAGAATTTTAGAGGCAGTAACATTCTCCACCTCTACCTTTTCCAACGATCCCTCACTTCCCGGAACAAACCCATCCAACCCATCCATATCTGAAGACCTTTCCATCTTTTTTGACACCACTTCGTCGAGGTAGTCTTCAGAGATCCAGGGTAAGTTCCTCTTAGAGGAAGGATTGTCACCATTGTTTGGTCCTTCACCAGGATACCCCTTTGTGCTGTCAAAGATCTTACCAGTAGTGCGGTCCTGCGTAGAGAAATTGGAAGCAACGCGAGAGTACACTGACCACAAGAAAATCCTTGTGCCCGCCAGTCTTGACGACCCACTGGATGTCTCCTCTTCCGGAGAGACTTCTGGCGCTTTGCCATCCCTTCCAGTGTCACCAAGTGTCTCACCTCCAGCATCTTCAATGGGAATAAGGGATTCATTGTTCCCTTGATCTAGTACCGCATCTTGTTGATCGGGGATCTCCAGCACCATTCCTGTAGGATCCACTTCCTCATCAGCATCGTCGTCCATTCTTCTCCAGAGAACCTCCAATTGATCAGCGCAGGTCGCCGCCTGAAGGAACTCCATCATTTGGTCCCTCCCGTGCTGCCAGAGAAATTCGGAATTCACCACTGTCCCTTGGCCTCCTAGTCTAAGGAATGGAGCGACCAGATTGGCTACCCTTGCCATAAGTTCCACATGAACTTCCATGCCTGGACTGCGACTCCAATCATAGGCTATTGCCTCCATAGCAGTTCCAAACTTTTCAGTATTTCTGAATTCCTTTTCCAGGCCAGGAGAAAGCAGTGCACCCATCACCGAAAGAGGATAATTTCCCACCACCGGCAAGCACGGATCTTCATGGAACGAATGATGCAAATCACCGTAGTATCCTTGATCTCTCCTTTCAAAAAGGAGTCTCCCAGTATTCAACTGGGCATTCAGTTCATCCACTTGAACCATTTCAGCACATATTCTCTGTGCCGCAGTCGCTATTGCCGGCCAGAGAGCACGATCTGCCAACCCACGACGCATAACCCAAATAGTTGTCGCCGACTGAATCAGTGTACCAGGGTCATATGCCATGACCACCAATGCACCATCATCCATTCTCTGATCAGTATCATCTTCTAATGCCAGGTTCAAATCCTGTTCGCTTGCACCTTCAGATGACATGCTAATAACCAAGTTTCGATCCATTTTATTGGATCCCTTCTGATAGTCCTTGTGCTCCACAGGTAACTTGCCGACAGCAACCTTCCAATAAATCCGATTCAGAAGACCTTTAACAAGCAATTGCTGAGGAACGTTCTTCACCGGACGAACATCCAATGTCTTCGCACCATCACCACGGAGTTCATTGCTCCCACCTTCTCCTTCGTTTTGGTCAGTCTCTTCGCCAAGAATTTGCACTGCTCCTTCCAGCGCCGTCTCCTGTCCAGCCACTTCTTGCCCAGGAAGAACTTGAGCGCCTTCAGATACATTCACCTGTCCAGCAACACCTTGCCCAGGTAAAACCTCATCCGTGGAGCCCACCGCCAGCGAACCAGCTATAACTGAGCCATCCCTTGCTCTTTTTTGAGACTGTTCAGGACGAGAAGGTTGTGGCAGCGAAAAAACTTGAGAAGTCACTTCTTGGCGGGTCTCCCCCCGCGACGCTTTGTCGCGTTCTTCGCCAAGGTGAACCGATTTTTTCTGCCCGTCATTGGGGACGGAAGAACCACCCATCGGAACATTGCCACGAATCGCAGTTCTCTGTGAATCCCTTTCTTGCAAAAGGATTTCCCTCATGCGTTGCACAGCATTGGTCTCTTCCTCGCTTGAATCGCTTGAGGAATCGGCATAAGAAACCAAAGCCTCCGCCTGATCATCATCGTCCACCACATCTGCCCACGCTCTGCTGAACCGATACGACAACACACCACGAGGCTTCAGTTCCAGTGGTTTTGGTTTCTCCACCACTTCCGCCGGTTGTGCTCGTCGCTGTGAACGCGAGCGTGGCACCTGTCGCACCTGTTTTTTGTCCAGCAAGGGCCTTCCCCTTTTCACAGGGTTCGATCTTGACCGATACTTTTTTGTTGGTGGGTTCACTGGTGGCATTCCAACTCCCACCAACTTCAGCTTCTGTACGCACAGTGGAGACCTCTGCGCAAGCGTCCAAGCGTCACGGTACTTGACCTTATCAAAAAGCTCCCGATAGGAGCCTCTCGGCATCGTTTTTGCACCAGAGCCTTCAGCTTCACGCATCTGAGTGAGGGTTCGCACCGCCTCTCTTCCAGCTTCCTTGCTTCCAGAAGATTGTTGTACCCGTACAGATGCATCGGAAGGGACTGCTTTTTCCGGTCCCTCCGGACGATATCGGACACCTCCCACCAATCGCAGGATTTTGCATGCTGTCACCTTGTTGATCCCTTTTTCAAGCAGATCTTCCACAAAGATGAACTCCTGCAGGTCCGACACGGTGTTCACACCAAGAGTAATCATCACCTCACTTACATGAGGGGTATACACCCAAAGGTGTTTGTTGCGAGCCATCCAATTTTCAATTGGCTCCTCTGGATCTTGAAGCAGAGTACCAGTAACTTCCACCCCCTCGAATCTTGTTATTGTTTTTGTATTTGTTTTTGGATTTCATTATTCGAAACCAAAGAAGTGAGACTCTAAACATACATTTCCCTTTACGAAGAGAAAGAAGGGAATGTATTCTAAATTCCACCCCCTCGAATCTTGTTATTGTTTTTGTATTTGTTTTTGGATTTCATTTTTCGAAACCAGAGAAGTGAGACTCTAAACATACATTTCCCTTTACGAAGAGAAAGAAGGGAATGTATTCTGAATTCCACCCCCCTCGAATCTTGTTGTTTTTTTGTATTTGTTTTTGGATGCCCCCAACACCCTAAACCCTAAACCCTAAACCCTAAACCCCATACCCTAAACCCTAAAACCCTAAACCCCAAACCCTAAACCCTAAACCCTGAACCCTAAACCCTAAGCCCTAAACCCTAAACCCTAGCAGCAATTTGGGTGGTGAGCCAGGTCTTCGCGTCTGGGGACGATAGCCAAACATGTAGCTCTGCCAGGCTACTTGTATCATCGACGCATAAACCCCACAAAACCCTACGACCCCGAAGCCACTAAACCCCTAAATCCCTACAACCCTCAGCCCTTAAACCCTCATAACCCCTACACTGAAAAAAAACACTAAACCACGAAACCCCCTAAATCCTTGAAACCGGAAACGCACCAAGGTCGGCGCGAGCCGATAAATTTGGCCGCCACCACGTAGCGCACCTTACAGGCGAACAGGGCGTTTAGGGTTTGAGGGTTTGAGGGTTTAGGGTTGGAGGGTTTGGGGGTTTCAAACATTAGGTACTCAATGGGTGTCTCTACTCATCTGGGGGTTTCCGAAACTAGGGGTACCTTATTGGGGTCCTTAGTCTAAGAGTGTCTATATTCGGGGTCCCTTTTTTTCTCGTAAAATCCCATTTAGGGTCTAGGCGGTAAGAGTTTTTTTTTTTTTTTGCGGGTGTTTTTTTGCTGTGGGTGCGGGGGCGCGTTTTTTTTTTGCTGCGGGTGCGGGGGCGCGTTTTTTTTTTGCTGCGGGTGGGGGGGCGCTGCTGGGGTGCGGGGGCGCGTTTTTTTTTTTGTTGCGGGTGCCGTGGGGGCGCCTTTTTTTTTGCTGCGGGTGCGGAGCGTTTTTGCTGTTTTCTCTATATTTTACTATGAAAACCTTTATTTCTCTAATTTTCAATAGGAAAACCTCTTTCTCCTCTATATTTGAATAGGAAAACCTCTTTCTTCTCTATATTTGAATATGAAAACCTCTATTTTCTCTACATTTAGCATGAAAACCTCTAGTTTTTCTAATTTCTCTATACTTCAATTCGAAAACCTCTATTTCTCTCTATTTTAAAACTAAAACCTCTATTTCTCTCTATTTTTGTCTATATCGTCATAGTTTTCCTCTATATTTAATCAGGAAGACATGAGAGAGGAAGACATGAGAAACTTATCCTCTGTGTTGTCTCAATATGTGACTTGCAATTAAAAGTGTTTTTGTCCCTCTTGTCCTAATTTTAATAGGAAGCCCATTATTTTCTCTGTCTCTGAATAGGCAAACCTCCATTGTCTTAACATTTGAACATGAAAACCTCTATTCTCTATATTTGAATATCAAGACCTCTACATTTCAATATGAAAACACTTTGTATTTTCGCTATATTTTCGTATGAAAGCCTCTATTTCCTCTATGTTGTCATAGGAAGCATCTAATTTCTCTATATTGTATAGCGAAAACCTCTATTGTTCTATAGTTTCTTATTTTGTCAGCATTTTCAGACTTCTTCTCTTTATTTCACGAGGAAGACATGAGAGAGGAATACATGAAAAGCTAATTCTCTATATTGTCATAAGAGTACATGCATTATCTCTATTTGTGACTCGTAGACAACAAGTGTTTTTGTTCATGTCTCATAACACAAGCTCTATTTTCTCGATTCTTTACTAAGAAGACGTTTATATCTCTATTTTTAAACGGAAAATTCAACTTCCACCATAAGGTCTGAATTTTCGTAGGAAAGCAAGCATATATTCCCTCTTTCTTCAGGGGGTTGGGGGCTGCGCAGACCGCCGCATTTGAAAACACAATGCTCGCATCATGGGTTTGGAAGGGATTCGTAAGCTTTGAAGCAGGCTTGCCGGCTAAAAAAAGCGGGGGGGTTGGGGGGGGCGCAGCCCCCCCATTTGCAAACACAATGCTCGCATCATCATGGGTTTGGAAGGGATTCGTATGATTGAAGCAAGTTTGCCCGGCTAAAAAGCGCAGCCCCACCCCCCCCCCCTTTCAAGCGGGGGGGAATGCTCTCATGATGGGTCCGGAAAGGATTCATTTGCTTTGAAGCAAGCGGCATGGCTTTAAGAAGCGGGCGGGTTGGGGGGGGCGCAGCCCCCCCCTATTTGCAAACCCAATGCTGGCATGATAGGCTTGGATTCATATGCTGAGAAGCGACCTGGCACGGTTTTAAAGAGGGGGGGGGGTCGGGCGGGGTGCAGCCCTCCCTCCACCGTTTGCAAACGCAGCCTTGGGAAGGATTCAGTGCTTTGAAAACGCTTGCACAGTTTAAAGGAGGGGGGGCGTTGGGGACGGGGTTGGGGAGGAAATTGCAAAACAAATGACCTGGAGGAAAGGGGGGGGGGCGTTTTCTTTTTTTGCTGCGGGTGCGGGGTGCGTTTTTTTTTTTGCTGGGCGCGTTTTTTTTTTTTTTTTTTTTGCTGCGGTGCGGGGGCGACACGCGCAAGGTCACTCACCACCGGGGGGGGTGGGGAGGAAGGGGGGGGGGGGGGGGGTGCGTGCTTTTTTTTTTTTTGCTGCGGGTGCGGGGGCGCGTTTTTTTTTTTGCTGCGGGTGGGGGGCGACACGCGCCAGGTCACTCACTCACCTGGGGGGTGGGGAGGAAGGGGGGGGGGGGGGGGGGGGGGGAGGGGGGGGGGGGGGGGGGGAGGGGGGGGGGGGGGGGAGGGGGGGGGGGGGGGGGGGGCGTTTTTTGTTTTTGCTGCGGGTGCGGGGGCGACACGCACCAGGTCACTCACTCACCGGGGCGGCCCCCGAAAAAAGCACCCACAGCAAAAAAGCACGAACAACAAAAAAAACACGGGTTCCGGGTCTAGGCTACAGTACTACTCTCACGAGCATCCCGAAGGCCCTAAACCCCAAAACCTAAACCCTAAACCCTAAACCCTAAACCCTAAACTGGAGGGTGGATGCAGCTTGACCGCCCACAGGTTCATTGGAGCCACCCTGAAGGCACCCTATGGGCTGTTTAGGGTTTAGGGTTTAGGGTTTAGGGATTAGGGTTTAGGGTTTAGGTAGGGCTTTGGGCTTAGGGCTTTAGGGTTTAGGGTTTAGGGTTTAGGGTTTAGGGTTTAGGGTTTAGGGTTTAGGCTTTAGGGTTTAGGTTTCACCCTAAACCTTAAGCTTCAGGGGAACCCTGAGCTCTAAACCCGTATTTACATTGCTGCTTCTGCCCTGCCTTTTGGGCTTCAATGCCTGCTGAAATGGGTTTCGGGTTTAGGGTTTGCGGTTTAGGCCTGAGGTTTCGGGTTTAGAGCTTAGGGTTCAGGGTTTAGGGTTTAGGGTTCTGAAAGGCATCTGTAGGCAAACTTTAGCACACCTGTGAACACAAAAACAACATGTGGTTTAGGGTTAAGGGCTTTGGGCTAGGCTTAACTAGGGCTTCATTAAACAAACCTCGTGCCCTAAGCATTTCTGGGCTTGAGGGTGTTGCAAAGTGCACTCCAGTGCCGCTGCCGCCTCAATCGCAACAAAAAAGCCGGAAATCCGATGAGTTGAAGCGCCGCCGGCCGAACTCGGGTGTTAGGGGCTAAGGTTGTAAAAGGGTTTATAAGGTTCTCAGAGTCTGCAAGCTTAAACCCTAAACCCTAAACCCTAAACCCTAAACCCTAAACCCTAAACCCTAAACCCTAGACCCTAGACCCTAAACCCTAAACCCTAAACCCTTCTTGTCAAACTTCAGCCCAGATGTTGAGGGACCGCGCGCTGAGCTGAGACGAGTTCAGGATCACCACCTCCGGGCGCGCGTGTCAACCCCTAAACCCTAAACCCTAAACCCTATACCCTAAACCCTAAACCCTAAACCCTAAACCCCAAACCCTAAACCCTAAACCCTATACTACCTTCCTAGGCTCCCCCCTTGAAAAACCTGAATAAGGCTTTACGATCCCTAAATAGCCTTAACTATGGGGGGGAACCTGTGGGGAGTAGTATAGAGGGGGGGTAGTACGTAGCGGAACCCATGATGAACCTTTAGCTCTAAACCCTCAACCCTACAACCTGTGCCCTACCTGCTACTATAAGGAGACACCATCAGGCCAAACCACCACAGTACAAGTTCAGGTCAGGGGTTGAGGGTTCAGGGTTTAGGGTTAGAGAAATCACAGCTCAGGATTAGAGAGTTGTGGATTACGATTCGAGGGCGTTTGCTGAGGCCGTGGAGATAATCTATCATTTGTGGGGCGAATTTTTGGGGGGCATGATGAGTTGGGATCCTGGAGAAGATTCGAGGATAGCTACCCTAAACTCTTAACCCTAAACCCTAAACCTGTTTAAGACACATGGTTTCGGCATCGCCCGACGGGGAAGATCGAGCTCTCACCTCGGCCACGTGCCCTTGAAAGGACCCAGCGAGTGCTATGGCCTAGGTCCCGTGCACTTCTTGTCGAGAAAACAGGTTAGGGGTGTGGGCTTAGGGTTTCCGAAGGGGAATCTAAGCATTATTCTCCTATATCTTTGAAGGCTCTTAGGCAGATTGTAGGAATGTTCCGGTTTGCTGTCCGATATCGGGCCATTTGCTCCCTCAACTTCATACATCATTCTCTTCCCCAAGGCTTGTTCAGTCCTACATGTCGATTCAGTTGCCCTGAGCAATCTTCCCATTTCTCTAACTCTCCACGACATGCCGGAGCAAGGAAGAAGCTGATCTCTCCCGTACGTACTCGAACGGTGTCCAAAGTCAATTCTCCCTTGTAATTGGTTGCCGCAGCCCTCTTAGCCCCGAGCCTAAACTCACCGCTGGCCTGCCGAGGCTTAGGGCTAATGCCACCCCACAAACTCCCTGACTACCCACCTGAACCCCAAACCCCAAACCCCAAACCCCAAACCCCAAACCCCAAACCCCAAACCCCAAACCCCAAACCCCAAACCCCAAACCCCAAACCCCAAACCCCAAACCCTAAACCCTAAACCCTAAACCCTAAACCCTAAACCCTAAACCCTAGCAAGCCCCAAAAATCCAGCCTGGCGCTGTTGGCCCTCACAGGCTTGAACCGCTCCCAGGTCCAAGCTGCTGGGCTCCAGGGAGAGCGCGGGGCCTGCGACGGGTTTAGGGTTTAGGGTTTAGGGTTTGGGGTTTAGGGTTTAGGGTTTAGGGTTTAGGGTTTAGGGTTTAGGGTTTAGGGTTTAGGGTTTAGGGTTTAGGGTTTAGGGTTTAGGGTTTAGGGTTTAGGGTTTAGGGTTTAGGGTTTAGGGTTTAGGGTTTACGGGTTAGGGTTTAGGGTTTAGGGTTTAGGGTTTAGGGTTTAGGGTTTAGGGTTTAGGGTTTAGGGTTTAGGGTTTAGGGTTTAGGGTTTAGGGTTTAGGGTTTAGATCCCCTATCTGCCCCCCCTATCTGGGGTTGAGGGCACTTTTTCACGCAACGAGTAGCTCTCGGCCACGTCGGACTCGTCATTGCCTCAAGGGCCGCCCTGAAGGTGAGGCCCTTGTCCAAACAATCTGCCTCAATGCGGCCGATTCGGGCCATTCATGTATCGGGCTGTCAACAAGACTGGCTGCTGGCAAAGAGTTGCAACAGCTGTGTGAGTTGGTCCCTGCACGGGCTGCTCCACAAAGGGTTCAGGGTTCAGGGTTTAGGGTTTAGGGTTCAGGGTTTAGGGTTCAGGGTTTAGGGCTTAGGCCTTGGGGGTTGAGGTTTGAGGGTTAGGATTTTCGAGTTTAGGGCTGAGGCTTAGGGCTTCGGGCTTCATCTGCTAGGTAAAGACAGAAAATGTCCCTAAACCAGGCTTAGGATCACGACTATAAGGTCCCTTAAGCCAAGGAGCGTTCTTTTAGCTATGAATACACCGAAGATTCAAGGATGTTCCCCTTAAGTTATCTTTGGGATCCCATGCCCACATCAACTGCAGCCAGGATTTCGGAGTCTAGGACCCCTAGTATTCCTAAACCCTAAACCCTAAACCCTAAACCCTAAACCCTAAACCCTAAACCCTAAACCCTAAAGGAGTGTGGGGTTTGGGGTTGAGGGTTGAGGGTTTAGGGTCTTGCCTCACACAAATAAATTTCGAATTCGTTGAGGGTATTGGAGTGTCTGGGAGCTCAGAGCGTAGCCTTTAGGCCTTCGGGGGCTGAGGGCTTGCAAGGCTTTAGGGTTTAGGGTTTAGGGTTTAGGGTTTAGGGTTTAGGGTTTAGGGTTTAGGGTTTAGGGTTTAGGGTTTAGGGTTTAGGGTTTAGGGTTTAGTGTTTAGGGTTTAGGGTTTAGGGTTTAGGGTTTAGGGTTTAGAGTTTAGGGTTTAGGGTGTGTATATATATATATAGGGTCTAGGGTTTAGGGTTTTGACATTTTTGGGGGCATACAAGGTTTGAGGGTGGGAGGCTCGAGGCTCCAGAGCCGCTTGGGGTTGCAGGTTCAGGGCTTTGGGTTTCGGATGCGGAGCCCCCAAAACGAGTTCATGGCTGGGATAGTCTGAAAAATGTACAAACTCCTATGAAAAAATGTATAAATTCCTATCCCTTGTTGAGTTTAAGTGCCCTGAAAAAATCGAAGATGCTGTCAGAGAAGAGCATGGGTAGGGACCCAAACTTGTACTTGCCAACCCTCAGGGTTTGGGGTTTAGGGATTTCTCCCCCCCCCCCCCCCCCCCCCCCCCCAAGAACAAAAAATGAAAACCCAAAACATGACAACGAGTGAAGAACTGAGGGCTTAGGTGGCCGCAATTTCCTTAAAACCCCACTCCCAGACCCAATAGCCATATCGTTTAGGGTCTATAGCCGAGGGTTCAGAGCTTAGGGATTGGCGAGCCTTGCAGACATACCCCTTTGTGAGGTATTGCTGAAGGCTCAGGGTTTGGTGAAGGGCCCCCGAGTTTGGGGTTTTTTGGTGTGGAGGTTTAGGGAGGAGCTGCTATTCCCGAAACCCTGAACCCCAGACCCTGAACCCTAAACCCGAAACCCCCAACCCTAAACCCTGCATCTTAGCCTTTGCCATGGCCCACCATCTGCAGGATGTAGGACTGGCATGGATCACAACACTTGGCTGGGGCTCGGGGGTTTTAGGGCTTTAGGGTTTAAGGGCTAAGGGTTTAGGGTTTAGGGTTTAGGGTTACTAGGGCTTGTAGGTTTTGTTGTTGGCTTTTGAAGGGTTTCAGGGGCGTGTGGGGTCTTAAGGCGCAGGCAGGCCTTCTATTCCAAACGCTCGAAGACCTAGTTGTCTAGTAACCTGGGGGAGTTAAAGGTTAACCTTTGGGACTATAAGGGGATTATACTACCCCAAAAAGGTTAAAGGTTACCTACTCTACTACTAGGAAGATGCATCACAACAGTCCGGGAAAGTGGTTGACGAGAACCGGGACAAACCAGACCTTGTCTTAAAGCCTGAGTTGAGCACATAGCTGCCGAGCTGCCAGAACCCTAAACCCTAAACCCTAAACCCTAAACCGTAAATCCGAAACCCTAATCCCTAAACCCTAAACCCTAAACCCTAAACATCAGCCATTTGCCCCTGCGACCTAGACCCTTAAAACGAGTAGCCCCCAAACCAAGGTGAACCCGAGGTGTGAACCCGAGGTGCGAACCACCCCTTGGCAGGACGAGGCCCTGCTGTGCAGGCTTTAACAACTTCCGGGCTTGAGGGGTCTCAGGGCTTGGGGCTGTAGGCGTTCGGGCTCTCCCCTCCAAACCCAGGCCTCAACCTAGCCTGGCCCATATTCCTCGATATGACCCTCTTAAACCCAATAAGGGTAAATAAGCATAGGAGAGTGAAAAAACAGGGGACCAAAGAGGAGGGCTCCCTTATGCTAAGGACCCCAATAAGGTACCCCTAATTTCGGGAAACCCCCGTATCTCAAGGTCCTACCTAGCCAAAGGCTCCCATGTAGTACCTTTTGGGGGTAGTAGACTAGAATCCCCTATAGCTAACCCAAAAAGGAACTACATTGGAGCCTTTGGGTAGCAACATGCCGGGAAAACCGGCTGTTCGTCCACAAGACTGGCCTTGGTGTTGACCAGTGCCTGGCGGCTTTTGGGGCTTTGAGGGTTGAGGTCGCGGAAGTCCCCAGAAGAGCCCGATGCCCCTTAATTAAGGAATTTAGGGTTTAGGGTTTAGGGTTTAGGGTTTGGGGTTTAGGGTTAGGGTTTACGGGTTTCGGGATCCCTTAATACTTTAAGGTCTATTCCAAAACTCAGGGGGATATTGGGCTGTCTGGATCCCTCGAATCGGAAGGCCCTAGAAGCCTAACAAGCCCTGAAACTCCATTTCAACCCTGACCCAAAGCCTGAAACCCGAACCTAGAAAGTCTTCTGCCAAACTCTCTGGGTAGTTACAAGGGGCGTCAGTGCTGCCTCAGCCCTACAAACTACTAATTGCTTAAGAACCCCAACAAAAAAGAAATATTCTTCCTTACTAAGGGGAACATAGGGATTATTATTTTCTATTCTTTCGGGGTTCTTAAGCAAAGAGTAGTAAAGGGTGGGCGGAGGAGCTGCGACGGGCAGATCTGCACGGGACCAGGGTTCGACTTCATTGCTGTTACGGAAGGAACTTTTTCGGTTTAGGGTTTAGGGTTTAGGGTTTAGGGTTTAGGGTTTAGGGTTTAGTGTTTAGGGTTTAGGGTTTAGGGTTTAGGGTTTAGGGTTTAGGGTTTAGGGTTTAGGGTTTAGGGTTTAGGGTTTAGGCCCTGGTTGTAGAGTCTAGGGTTGGGAGGCGGCGGGCTTGGGTCTGAGGCAAGCCCTTGCCCCAAATCTTACAACTCTCCCCCGTTCATTGGGGCGGAGGGGGGGGGGGGGGGGGGGGTGCCCTAAACCCTACACCCTACACCCTAAACCCCTAAACTCCTAAACTCCTCCCCTAAACCCCTAAACCCCTAAACCCCTAAACCCCTAAGCCCTAAACCCGAAACGGGGGGGTGGAGGAGATTCGTCGGCTTGTAGTGGCCTTCAGGGGCCCCTCCACGAAGTTGTCAGGATCCTGGTACCACGAAACGCCAGGGGTTTGGGGTTTAGGGTTTTGGGTTTAGGGTTTAGGTTGTGCGGACAGCTCAGCGGACTGAGGATAAAGCAAGCAGGCAAGTGTGGCAATTACTGAGAGTTACTGAGCTCTGTGCGGTTTTGGTGTCATGCCTCACGCATATTCTCTCTCGGCGTGTTGGTTTTCTTGCCTGCTTCTGCCTCAATGTCTTCGATCCGTGAGATCCACCACCAGTGCAGAAAGCCATGAGGAAGATACAATGACAAAGGCCGTCGACCTCAAGAAGGGCCCGTAAGTCAGATCACCACCCTCACAATAACAATCCAAAATCCTTAGAATGCCCCAAACGCTAAACCCTAAACCCTAAACCCTAAACCCTAAACCCTAAACCCTAAACCTCAAAAGGCTCCCAAATTTACCTCTGCCCCCAAAGTAGGCAGGGTTGAGGGGTTGCTGTCGCGCAGCCAGTCCACGTGGTACGGGCTTCGGGCCTTAAGACGTGACCTCTCGGAGTTTAGGGTATCTAAGATTTAAGGGAACCCTAAACCCTAAACCCCAAAACCTGAACCCTAAACCCTAAACCCTTAACCCTGAACCCTAAACCCTAAACCCTAAACCCTAAACCCTACACCTTAACCCCTTTAGGGGACCTTTGGGATCCCTTGTGCAGGGACTCGGCATCCTCCAGGCAGCCAGCAACGCAGTACAGCGGCGCCGAGAAGACGCGCCTTGCCGGGGTTTGCTGTAGTTCAGGGGTTTAAGGTTTAAGGTGTAGGGTTTAGGGGTTGCGGGTTTAGGGTTTAGGGCTTCGAGGTCCTATTCAGTAGTCTTGGGCTATATAATTTCGGCCAAATTTAAGGAATTTAAGACTTCTAGGTTTGAGAGCTTCAAAGTTTACTTGTGTTGCCAGCTGCAAAAGAATGTCTGAACGACACACGGAGGGTTGTTGTGATTGCCGTCGCCTTGTAGATACGATACCATCACTAGACCTTCAACCCCAAAAAACACTAACTACAAAGGACCCTCAAGCGGCCCTAGTTCAGAAAGGCCCCCTCCCTTTTGGGGGAAATCCAGTGTCGCCTGCGGGTTTGAGGTTAGAACTTAGGGTTTAGGATTTGGCGTTTCGGGTAGGGTGTGGGGGCCATATACCCTCTATAATTCCTATTAAGGCAATCTGAACGGAAAGCGCTTCATGAGTTTAGAACGTAGTGTCGTAGGCAGCTGGTCGACCATCACATCAGGCGCAGGCTCAGCATGTAGGGTTCAGGGCGTGGTGCTCAGGCTTGAGGGCTTCTCTTCTACATCTTCCCGAAAGAACCTATACCCTAGGATGGCCCTAAAGACCCTCTGAAAAAAATCTCTCAAGTACAACCCTCTTGAACCCAATAAGGGGAAATATGAATTGTCCCAAGGGTTAGGGTTTAGGGTTTAGGGTTTAGGGTTTAGGGTTCAGGGTTCGGGGTTCAGGGTTTAGGGTTCAGGGTTCAGGGTTCAGGGTTCGGGGTTTAGGGTTTAGGGTTTAGGGTTTAGGGTTTAGGGTTTAGGGTTTAGGGTTTAGGGTTTAGGGTTTAGGGTTTAGGGTTTAGGGTTTAGGGTTTAGGGTACCCCCAAAAAGGCACTCCGAGGGCGAGGGCTCGCTGGATGGAGAGAAGTTGGCCACAATGTGGGTGGTCTCGGAGGGCGCGAGCCTGGGCAGCCGAACCCTGCTTTAGCTCTTGGGGCTTAGGGTTTAGGGTTTAGGGTTAGGGTTTAGGGTTTAGGGTTTTAGAGCTCAGCGTCCAGGGCTCAGACAGTGTGCTTTTGATCGCTTGCTCTTGTGTCTTGTGGTGTTACGTGGTCTTGTGCATCTGTTGCTCCTGTTGCCTGCGCATGCTCCTCCGGCTTATTCTTGCTGTGGACATAGTCTGGCTCTCTCTCACTCACTTGCTGCTTCTGTTCCATAGGGCTTTTTAACCTAGTTGCTGAGTATCCTGGCCCAAACAAGGTGAACCTTTCAATTCCAGACCGAAAAAGGTTAAAGGGTATCCCTAAACCCTAAACCCTAAACCCTAAGGTTATCTACTCAGCTACTAAGTCGAGTTCAGGGCTTCATGTTCTCGGTTCCCCGTTACCCAACGGGAGAGAAAAAGAATGTCCCTCTTGGTTTCGTGGGGCCTGAGGACGAAAACCGGCGGACAATCCCTGAACCCAAACAAAATTAGGATTTCGGGTTTGTGGCTTAGGGTTTAGGATTCCAGGTGGTGGGTTTAGGGTTTTAGCATTTGGGGTCCAGAAGCCCTGAACCCTAAACCCACCAAGAGCGTAGGGTTTAGGGCTTTGGGGCTTACCTGGACCTCAACCCTAAACCCTAAACCCTAAACCCTAAACCCTAAACCCTAAACCCACACCTTCGCTGGAGACCCGAACCCTGCATGGCCTCGTCGAAGGGGGGTCTACAACCCCAATTTTCGGAAACCTTCCGGTTCTTAGTATCTTAGGGTTAAGGGTTCTGGGGTGAAAGGGTTACAGGGTTATAGGGTTCTGGGGTGGAAGGGTTATAGGTTCTTAGTATCTTAGGGTTAAGGGTTATGGGGTGAAAGGGTTATAGGGTTATAGGGTTCGGGGGGTTTAGTGGAGGGTAGTGACATGGTCCCTCAGTATGGGCCCTTAAAAGTATATACCCTACACAAATTAAAATTAAGGGCCCATACATCAGAACCCTTTAAACAAGGCTAGGGGCCTTATTCAGGTTAGAAAGTAGGGAGTAAGGAAAAAGGGAATTAGGTACCCTACATCTTCCCCTGAAAGGATATGATTTTATGGAGGGGGGGGAGAGAAGGCACAGCTTGCCCATTCCATACCAAGAACCGGCAAGCGAACTTGGGAGTACTTAAAAACCCAAGCATAAGTGTACTTATACAACCCAACCATAACCATTTAGAGCACTTGATAGGGCTCATAGGTGGGTCATGACTGCAGTTATACGATGTAGGTACATGGACCCTAACCCTAAACCCTAAACCCTAAACCCTAAACCCTAAACCCTAAACCCTAAACCCTAAACCCTAAACCCTAAACCCTAAACCCTAAACCCTAAACCCTAAACCCTAAACCCTAAACCCTAAACCCTAAACCCTTTCCCTCTGCAACGAGGCGAGCTGAGGCCCGCTGCTGTCCGGCCTGCTGCGTGAACCTGCAGGCAGGATGTTTGGGCCAGTTACGCTTTACGGGGATTGGGGGTTTAGGATTTAGGGTTTGGGGTTTGGGGTTAAGGGTTAGGGTTTAGGGGCTTGGGGTCTTCGGGCTAGGTCTAATGCGTTTGGGCTCTTAGAGGGTTTGGGAGAGCTCAGGTTAGAAGGGGATATTCTGGCAAAACCTATGTCAGGTTCTGTGAGACCTTCGGCTTCTTAGGGATTCAGAAAGGTAGCAGTGTTGAAGCTGAACCCTAAACCCTAAACCCTAAACCCTAAACCCTAAACCCTAAACCCTAAACCCTAAACCCTAAACCCTAAACCCTAAACCCTAAACCCTATCGCGGAACCGTATAGGTGCTGCAAGCTGCACGTCCTGGACATTCGCAGGTTGCGTTGGAAGGCACCCATTCCCCTTATGAACTCCCGAAAACCCTACACTGTTGGGGACCGAAGTTTAGGGTTTAGGGTTTGGGGTTTAGGGTTTAGGGTTTAGGGTTTAGGGTTTAGGGTGATTCATATGCCTTGATAGAAATTTCGTAGTATAGGGTATATGACTTCAATTTTAGCTTCATTTCATCCCGATGCCGATTCACGGGAATGACATCGGTAGGGCCCGAGATTGCCTGAAGACCCAAACCATCCTAAACCCTAAACCGTAAACCCTAAACCCTAAACCCTAAATGGCCCCAAGCCCAAAAAGCCACAGCAAGCACCGACGGCTCGGGGCCTCTCCGAAACCCTCAAATCTAAGCACTCGGATGCTTGATCCTGAAGACCCCCAAGCCCTAAACCCTTTACTTTAAAGCCCAAACCCTAAACCCTAAACCCTAAACCCGAATTATACCCTAAACCTGTGTAGGCTGTGGGGTCGAAGCCCACTCCCCACCCCCCCAACCCTACGCACACTGGATTCTAAAGGGCTCGAGGATTTCGGGCTTGGAGTTCTTAGGGTTTCGGGTTCAGGGCTAGAAAGGCTCAGGGTTTGAAGGGTTTAGGGTTTATGGGGCTCTATAGGCTTCAAGTTAAGTTTTAGGGAGTTCAGGGCTTGAGAAGCCAGGGGCCTCTTTCCTGTCTTACGAAACTTAGGGCATGGTTCAGGGTTCGGAATGGAGACGCTCCCGTTTGAGGGCTTGCGGGGGCTCTTCTGGCGCGCACCAGAAGGTCGAGCGGAAGCGACTTGGAATGCGACACTCGTACCTGCGCAAGCCATGAAGCAATCAACCAGGTCACACACACACACACACCCACGCACGCACGCACGTACACATGCACGTACACACGCACGCACTCACTAGCACCGAGCCTGTGAGCACAGGCACACACGCAGTCCAAACCTTTAGCCCTCCTGATTACGCCGCCTACTTGCAATATGGATGGATGAGGGCCCTGTGCTTGTGAGTCTGGTAGGCTCAGATAAATGAAACATGGGCCCAAGGTCTAAGCCCCAGACCCCCAGCCTAAACCCCAATCCCTAATCCCTAATCCCTAAACCCTAAACCCTAAAACCTAACTCCTAACCACCCTAATAACTAATCCCTAAACCCTAAACCCTAAACCCTAAACCCTAACCCCAAACCTTCAAACCTTCCCCCCCCCTCCCCCCCCTCAAGGTCACGAAATGGGAATCTCCGACACGTTCTTCACCGGGCAGACCTTGAGGCTCATGTTTCTCAGTTCTTGTTTGGCCTTTGGGGTTTGGGGTTTGGGGTTTAGGGTTTAGGGTTTAGGGTTTAGGGTTTAGGGCTAGGGTTTAGGGGCTTAGAGTTTAGGGTTTAGGGCTTAGGGTTCAGGGCTGACCCCAGTCATGCTCAACGGTTCCAGGGACTCAAACCAAAAACTTAGGCTTTAGGGTTTTCTGAACTTAGGCATGCTTAGGGACTAGGGTTTAGGGTCTAGGGTTTAGGGTTCTGCACATACTCCGACGGATCTTAAACTCTAGAAGGGCGATTGTAAAAATCAAGGTTTTACCTCGATCCTGCATTTGATGGTCTCTTAGTACGGGCCAAAGTAGGGGTAACCAGCTAGGTTCAATGCTGAGGGCTTCGGTGCAGTTTGCACGTATAACTTTACGATGTCAACACAACTCACAACTCGCTAAGAGGCACCTACTGCTGACGATAGGCAGCTGACTCGGCTCCGCGTCTGCTCTCTTCACTCCTCGACCCAGCCAAATGATCCCAAACCCTCAGAAACTCCCCGAAGCCCTAAGCCCCAAGCCCGAAGCCCTAAGTACAAAGCCCTAAGCGCTAAGCGCTAAGCGCTAAGCGCTAAGCCCTAAGCCCTAAGCCCTATGCCCTCAGCCCTTGCCCTAAGCCCTAAGCCCTAAACTCACTTAAACCCGAACTGCCTAAACCGGAAGACGAACAGCTAGGGCATGGGCCATCGTGGACGCGATGCCTGAACACCTGGCAAGCATTATGGGCCACCACCCCTGACATACGTGGTCACAAAAAAACACAGCAGACGACGGTCAGTGGCTTAAGCGAGTTTTGAGATTCAGCCAGCCCGTGTGGTGCGAAAAGCATTGAGCCGACAAACTGTAAACTTGCTCGAGCTTCAGGCTTCTTGAGATGCCCTTCTGTGACAAAAGGGCTCGACTGAGCACCAAGTTTTGCGTTGCGGAGCCTAGTCTGCATAGCCGTAGCGGAGAACCCATTCGCCATAGCTTCCGAACTCGATACTCCGCACCGTTCCGCCTTTCTCCTGCACCTCCTGCAGTCGTTCTGAGAGGATGTCAGGTGCATTCTTCAGCCTCCAAACGGGGTGTCCATCATCTTCCCAGTGGACGAACCAGGCTGCCTCATCAAAATCTTGATCATGGCTCGTCCCGGAGATACTGAGTTTGGCGACAGACCTGTGCTTGTTTGAGTCCAGCATGTTGCGAAGACTTCGTGGAAGACCATCATACTCCCAGTTACCATTGGGCCATCCCACAAACCACGATCCTCTCTCGCCGAGTGCGACAACTGACGGAGGTTTTGAAGTGGCTACAAGTTCCTCGAAGCTTTCAGGGCCACAATATTTCGCTGACTCATCGCTAAACTGCACATAGTAGCCGTCCGAATCCGGACTCAGTGCGACCATCGTGGCATGTGGCTGATGATAGCCCCGGCCGTTGAGCTTGTTTTCCAGCGATTTTGGAATGTTGCTCCAGGCGTGGCCCTTGGCATGGTCCCAGATCGCAATGTAGCCACCGTTCCCGAGAGCCACCTGCAGCGCTTTCCTGTCGAAGTTGTCATATAAATGGTCCTTCTCCGGACACCTTGCACGGATTTTCGGCCCTCGCCTCTCCTCGGCCAAGAGCTTCTTCTTGAGATGCTCTTCCTCTCGCCGCTCTCGTTCCCGCCGTTCTTCCTCAAGCTTTCGCTCTCGCGCTTCTTCTTTCAAGCGAGCTTCTCTGTCAGCCCTCTTCTTAAGCTCTCGGGACTGTGCGTCGATTACCTTCTTTCTCGCTTGAAGCTTTTCTATTTCTTGCGCTAGCCCGTCTGATGCCTTCTTTAGAACCAGTTTCTGGGCGGCATCGTCCTCGTGCACTGCTTGGCTCAGCGACGTCTTCGAAATTGGCCTTCTGCGTCTTGTACTCAACGTGTCGGGTCTCCAGTAGCGATTGACCTCCTGTCGCATCGCTTCCGGCAGGACTGACACGAAATCGTCTAGGGACCGACGGCCAGCGTAGTCAATGCAATACTCTGTGGTGTGACATACTTTGTGAGACAGACGTTCCGGCCGGATGTAGCCCTTGAGCATCACGACCCTGTGCTTGACGGCATAATTATAGGCCTTGCTAGAACGAGGGATGTCATGACAGTTGCAGGCATGGGGGTCTGACACATCAACGATGTCGCCACTGAAGCCCTCCAAATCGATCTCCACGATTTGCTGCTTCGAAGTTTCGGAGTAAGCCTTGGCGTAGTAAAGCGCCACTTCTGGCAAGATGGTCGCGTGCAAGAACTGGCTCGCCACTTTACCTTCTTCCAAAGCTTGTGAGATGGTACCTCGAGAGCTTGTGGCAAGAGACTCAGAAAATGCACCAGGGAAACCTAGCTAAATCTTCAAGCAGCACACCTCACTCTGCAACCTTGAGCCCTAGACCCTTGACAGCGCAAACCCGACAACCTCCCAAGCCGTAGGGAAAGTGGGTGTTCGGTGCAGTTGGGTACGGTTGGCAGCTGGATCCCGCGCCCTCAGCCCTGCGATGACGTCCTGCCCGCATAGAATTGCAAATCAAGGTTCAGGCTTCAGGGCTTGGGTTTAGGGTTTAGGGTTTAGGGTTTAGTGTTTAGGGTTTAGGTTTTAGGGTTTAGGGTTTAGGGTTTAGGGTTTAGGGTTTAGGGTTTAGGGTTTGGGGTTTGGGGTTTAGGGTTTAGGGTTTAGGGCTTTGGGTTTGGGGTTTAGGTCACATCCGTCCTCATCTGACCGCAACGCTCGGTAAACGAACCGCTGCACGTCGTCCATGAACCCAACTCGTGCCCCAACCAAGATAAGCCAATGCGTCTAGCTCGGTGCACAGGGAACTTGAGCAGACGCAGGTGCCGGCTGCTTTTTCTACTCCCAAGGTGCGTTGTGAGGTTCTGCTGATAAAGCCTTTTGGTGTAGCAAACCCTATAAACCCTATAAACCCTATAAAGCCCTATCAATCCTATCAACCCTATCAACGCTAAAAGCCCTACAAACCCTTTCAGCCCTATAAACCCAATAAGCCCTGTAAACCCTGTAAACCCTATAAACCCTGTAAACCCTTTAGAGTCTTGGGGTGATGGGACTGTGGAGCCCCCCTGAACAAACCGGCCAGTGTTGCGTGGGCGGAAACGTGATGGTGGACTGGCCGTTGCAGAACGCCAGCTGCGGTTGCCAGGCCTCTGTCGATTTAGGGTTTAGGGGCTTAGGGCGAGGGTTTCGTGCTTTTGGGTTTAGGATAGTTTAGGGGCTTGGGGCTTAGGGTTTAGGGTTTGGTGAGTTAGGGTTTAGGGCTTGTGCAGTCCAGGGTTTGGGGGCTCAGGTTGGGGGCTCTGGGGGCTCGAGGTTGGGGAATTCGGGCTGAGCGCGGTCTGTGGGGGAATGGCCGGCGCGAACAAAGCCCTTGCAAATTCTGACGTGGTCTGGAGCCCGCTTTCAGCCTGAACTCAAGGGTTTAGGATTTAAGGCTTAGGGCGTCCGCCGGCTGAGGGCAGATCTCCTCAAATGAGGGGTCGTCTGACAGCGGGGAGTCCGCCACAAGCAGATGCCGGGACATCCGGAATGGAAGCGCCTCAACCCTAAACCCTAAACCTTAAACCCTGAACCCTAAACCCTAGACCCTAGACCCTAAACCCTAAACCCTATACCCTAAGCCTGAACCCTAAACCCTCAAGTTAAAACCCTTGCTTCCCTCGTCTGGGTTTCGTGCTCTGCCAGAGACCCTTATTGTCTTGGGCTGGCTCTCGTAGTAGTCGACGACCTGCAGCGCAGTGAGGGCAAAACTCTCTCCCATGCCTCAAAAGCCCCTAAACCCCAAACCCCAAACCCTAAACCCTAAACCCTAAACCCCTGACAACCTGCGGGTTGAAACCCTGACTGGAACATCTGCGATTCTTTCGGGAGCTCTTCATCTGGGTGTTTGTCAAAACTCTGGGCCCTTTTTGGATCCCTATGATAATACGGCACCTAATATTTGGGGTACCCCAAAAGGGATCATGATTTTCACAACCACCCACCTGGGAATTGAGGCTTAGGTTTTGGGGCTGGGACGTCTGAAGGAAAGGAATAGGAAAATCAGCCTGCGTCCTTATATTCCGGACACATTCCTGGGGTTCAGGACACGGCCCAGAGGGCTAGGGCTTAGGGTTCAGGGCTTAGGGCTTATAGGGTTCAGGATTTAGAGTTTAGGGTTTAGGGTTTAGGGTTCTCTGCAAAGGCATCCTACGAGCGAAAGTGGTATGCATTTGACCAAAGTTTTCGTGCAACTCTCCCCATTGGCTTGTTTGCATCTTTGTGAAATCTTTCGCTCGTCAAACCATCCCTTAACTGGGTTGGCCTTTACAACCTTTGAACCATTTCTAGATATAGGATCCCTCAGAAACCCAAAGAAGGAAAATACAAAATATCCCAAAAGCCAACCCAGCCATGTCTTGTGAACGGTTCTTAAGAGAGTCGTGGGGACCATCACACGAAATGCGAGAAAACAGGGCTCAGGGGTTGCTGGGTTCGAGCTGCTCCCTAATCCCTAAACCCTAAACCCTAAACCCTAAACCCTACACCCTAAACCCTAAACCCTCACAAGGGTGTTGGGTTCGGGGAGGCCTACGCCTTGGAACTTAAAGAAATCGGGATTGCGATGTTGTTACACGTAGGGCAGAAGTGTTAGGGTTTAGGGTTTAGGGTTTAGGGTTTAGGGTTTAGGGTTTAGGGTTTAGGGTTTAGGGTTTAGGGTTTAGGGTTTAGGGTTTAGGGTTTAGGGTTTAGGGTTTAGGGTTTAGGGTCCAGGGTCTTCGTGTCTTCGTGTAGAAGGGGTGGAAGCCTTGAAGGTGGAAGGCGCAATGCTTGCTAATCTTGTGACGGCGGCAAGATGAGAACAGAGACCTTGAAACCCGAAAACCTTCAACACCGTGCATAAGAAAGTACCTTAAGAACCCTCAAGAGAAAAACTGAAAGCCTTCTCAACATGAACGAGTCCATTGATCCCTAAACCCTAAACCCTAAACCCAAAACCCAAAACCCTAAACCCAAAACCCTGAACCCTGCCAAGGCCACGGCAACCTGAAAGCTCGCGGAGAAGGCCGCCTCGTTTCGGGCGACCTCGGGGTGGAGGGGCTTAGGGTTGAGGGGTTCAGCGGTTTAGGAATGTAGGGTTTAGGGTTTAGGGTTTATTAGGGTTTAGGGTTTAGGGTTCAAGGATTCGTTTTTAGTTTAGGTGTAGAGTTGAGGTAATGGGCGTTTGTCTGTACAGGGTTGTACAGGCTTTGTATGAGTTCCTTATGAGTTGATTCTCACGGGCTATTGAATGGGGCCTTTTCAAGGTGTCAAGGTTCAGGGTTCGGTATCTGGGGTCTAGTTGGAATGTGGGAGGTTAGGTTGGGGGGGGTAGGGTCAACAGGGCAGGATTGTAGGATTCTGGCACGCAACCTTCAGCCAACGACTGCTCTTTGACCCTGGTTCAAGGTTGCGAGTGGGTTTCTCAACCATTGTAAGCCCTGGCCCCGAACCCCAAACCCTAACCCGTAAACCCTGGCCCCGAAGCCCTAAGCCCTAAGCCCTAAACCCTAAACGCTAAACCCTACCCCCTCAACCCGAAGCCTGAAAAGAGCGCAGCATGTGAGGACAGCACTGTCGGCGCAAACTCCAGCACGATGAGGTGGAACCTCGGCGGCCACTGTAAGGGATGGGGGTTTAGGGTTTGGGGTTTAGAGGTTTGAGGTTAGAGGTTAAGGGTACGGTATAGGGGTTTAGGGTTTAGGGGCTTAGGGCGGTTTAGGGTTTGTGGGTTTGTGGGTTTAGGGTTCGCAGGGGCCCTCAGCCGGAGCCCCGAAATCCCCAACTTGTCTGAACCCGAGATCCCACTGCTGCTACCATTTTTCTGCCCCGAGCCCCACCCGGCTCCCAAGGCTTCACGGGACTTTGTCATGGAGGGGAATCCGCATACAATTCGGCGGGTAAGGGATTGGGATACGGAGTTTAGGGTTTAGTGTTTTGGGTTTAGGGCTTAAGGTTTAGGAGGGTTTTGGTTGGGCTTTCCGGACTTGCGGGTTGGGTTCATTCTGTTTATAGCAGTTAGGCATCTCTCACATGTAACCTGACTTCTCGGTACAATGACAAGACACAAAGCTCATGACTAGCCTGAAACCTAAAACCCTCAGCCTACACCACCCCACCTGCGCCCCTTAAACCTGAGCCCCCACGTTACTCCCTCAACCCTAAACCCTAAACCCTAAACGCTAGACCCTGAACCCTAAACTCAACACCCCAACCCTACACCCTCAACAGAATTCTGAGAGGACCAGGCTGGTGCGGAAGGATAATTCCCTGCATCGGCCATGCTCGAAATGGGGCCTGCCAGCTGGGTAAGTGGGGGGGAGGTGGGAGTGGACGGGGGAGCGAAGCCTTCCGAGGGTTGAGGGTTTAAAGGTTCAGGGTTTCGGGTTAGGATTTCGGGTTTAGGGATTGGGCTTTAGGGTTTGGCTTTAGGGTTTGAACGTTAAGCCGAAAACGGTCTCAATTGGGCTTCGTGGCTGGAAGTGCTCGGATTCCCAGAGGGTTGAGTGTTTAGTGAGTCTTGTAGTGAGGGAACCTAACCCAAAACTGGGAGAAAGGGAGAAACCGCCCTGGGTTAAGGGTTTAAGGTTTAGGGATCAGGGTTTGGGGTTTGGGGTTTTGAGCGGGGGCGGGGGAGGGTTTAGGGCTTGTTATATGGGGTTTAGGGTTTAGGGCTTAAGGCTTATGGCTTAGGGTTTAGGGTTTACCCCAAGAAAACCCGTATGGGGGTTTAAGAATTCGGTGCGCCTCTTCCGCCAGGTCCCGCAACGAGGTGGCGTCTGCATCGTCTCCTGCAGCTCCGTTTCAGGGATCCCTAAACCCTAAACCGGAAAACCCAACCCTAAAGTCCCTGGAACCCTAGAACCTTACAACTCTAAAACCCTGCAACCCTAAAGCCCCAAAAGCACCAACAACTCCCAAAAACCCTAAAAACCCTGAAAACCCTGTAGCCCTAAGAACCTAAAAGGCCTGAAAACCCCAAAACCCCCCCAAAACCCCCCAAACCCCCCAAACCCCCAAAACCCCCAAAACCCCCAAAACCCCCAAACCCCCAAATCCCCAAAACCCCCAAAAACCCCAAAACCCCCAAAACCCCCAAAACCCCCAAAACCCCTAAACCCTACACCCTACACCCTAAAACCCTCCACCCTACACCCTAAACTCTAAACCCTAACCCTAAACCCGAACTAAACCCGAAACCCTTAACACTAACCGTACATGTTCGACCCCACCAGCCTTTGCCAGCTGCATCCATGGCCGCACGGATCTGGTAGCTCCTCGACATCTTAGGGTAGCAACGAGAGCATTTAGGGTTTAGGGACTAAGGACTGGGGTTTGGCGTTTAGGGTTTTGGAGGTTCCGGAAGGGTTAGGTTTTAGGGTTTAGGGTTTAGGGTTTAGGGTTTAGGGTTTAGGGTTTAGGGTTTAGGGTTTAGGGTTTAGGGTTTAGGGTTTAGGGTTTAGGGTTTAGGGTTTAGGGTTTAGGGTTTAGGGGCACTCTGGAACCCCAAGACAGGGGCCATCATCCAGTGCCGCCAAAGGTCAGCGGCATGTCTCCCGGATTCGTCATCATGACGACTTGGTACCTTGGGCTGGGGAGCTGACATGGGTTCAGGGTTGAGGGTTGAGGGTTCAGGGTTTCGAGTTGAGGGTTTAGTGTTTAGGGTTTTGGGGAAGCCTGAATCCCTCTTTGGGGTGCCCTTAGCTGGAGAGTTCTTACGGTCGTAGAGACCCAAAAAACCTCGAAACCCTAAAACTCGTAAGGGAACTTCGGGGGAGATGGGCAACCTCGATGGTCCTTTGACGGATGCTCAGGGAACCGCCTGAAAGCCAGCTCCCCTAACCATAAAGCCCTGACTCCAAGTCCTAAAGTACATAGTATGGGAGGCCTTCATGATTTGAATAGGGTTTTGGAGTTGTTGGCAGTACACTTCTGCAGGGACGGACGACCATATGGTGGGCATGGCCGTTGCGTTGAGTGACCACTCTCTCTGCGCTGTCGCGCGCGCTCTACGGCCACTGTGCAGCGTTGCCTCCGCCACTTGTAGTGCATGTACTTGCCCAACCACTCGAGGGCCACCGCCCTTTTGTTCGGATTGGATTTGACAGGAAGACGCCCCAAAGCCCCAAACCCTACGCCAGCAGCGTTCCGGCTGCAGTCCTGAAGCACTGGAATCTTCCAGAGGTCTTAGGGTTTAGGGTTTAGGGTGTAGAGGGTTGAGGGTTGAGGGTTGAGGGTTTAGGGTTTAGGGTTTCGGGCATTCAGACTCGAACCTTTAACGTGACACAGCGAATCTACAGCCTTAGCTCTCAACAACCAAACATTTCCAGGCGTTGAGAGTCCAGGGTTTAGGGTTTAGGGTTTAGTAGGGTTTAGTAGGGTTTAGTAGGGTTTAGTAGGGTTTAGTAGGGTTTAGTAGGGGTTAGTAGGGTTTAGTAGGGTTTAGTAGGGGGTTAGGGTTTAGGGCCCTTTTGAAGCCTAAATCCTTAACCCTTTGGGGTTTAAAGGGTCACAGTCTGCCAACTGCCGCACAGGAGCGTCCGTTTTCCAGGCGGGCAGGGTCGGAATCGAACGTTGGTCCTCGGTTTCGATGGAAGAGGCGATGTCGGATTCATGGATTTAGGGCTTAGGGTTTCAAGGTTCTGGGTTTAGGGTTCAGGGTTCAGAGTTTAGGGTTTCAGGGTTCAGGGTTTCAGGGTTCAGGGTTCAGGGTTTAGGGCTTCAGGGTTTCAGGGTTCACGGTTTCAGGGTTTAGGGTCTCAGGGCGTAGGGCTAGATCTAGGGATTAGGGGCTTAGGGTTCACAGCTTTGCGGCTAATCAAGGGCTCACAGGACTGGGGCTTGCAGGATTCAAGGGGCGTGCATGTAGGCCGTTGAACCCCAAACCCTAAACCCTAAAGTCCTAAAACCCTGAAACCCCAAACGCCTGAAATCCTGAAATCCTGAAACCCTGAAACCCTGAAACCCTGAACCCCCCTGAAGCCCTGAAGCCCTGAAGCCCTGAAGCCCTGAAGCCCTAAACCCTAAACCCTCTGGTCCCAAAAACCCTGCAACCCTAAAACCCCGATAGGCTGGGTGCACGGCTCTGAGATGTCGACCTGCACCAACTCGTTCATTGTTCGTCCAGCAACGACAGGTTCGATTGGGGGCGGTCAGGTCCGAGGAGTTTAAAATCGCGGGAGGTTTAGGGTTTAGGGTTTAGGGTTTAGGGTTTAGGGTTTAGGGTTTAGGGTTTAGGGTTTAGGGTTTAGGGTTTAGGGTTTAGGGTTTAGGGCTTAAGGGTCCAAGGCTGAGGGTCAAAGGGTTCAAGGGTTTAGGGCTTGGGGGTTTAGAGGCTTAAAAAGTTTAGGGTCTAGCGGCTTGGGTTTCAAGGGTTTAGGGGGGGTTTAGTGATTTAAGTTAAGGGCTTAAAGGCTTAAGGATTTCAGGGTATAGGGTTTAGGGGGGTTTAGTGATTTAAGGGCTTAAAGGCTTAAGGATTTCTAAGGGTACAGGGTTTCAGGGACTTAAGAAATTTTTGGGGTTAGGGACGAAGCACTTCGGATGTACGGATTAGGGTCTCCGGGCATTGGAAACGCTGGTAGGCAGCGTTTTTAGCCATTTAGCTTAAGAAGGGTTGTGATTAGGCTGCTTAAGGACTGATTTAACCCTAAACCCTAAACCCTAAACGCTAAGCCCTAAACCCTAAACCCTAAACCCTAAACCCTAAACCCTAAACCCTAAACCCTAAACCCTAAACCCTAAACCCTAAACTCCAAGCTCCAAAACCTGAACCTGGACCCTATAAACCCTAATCAATTCTGCCGGGGCCTTCTTCTGCTCTGACCTCCAACTCCCTTTGTATCCCGAAACCCTAAGCCGCAAATCCGACCACCAAAACTCGAAGCCCTAAACCCCAAACCCTAAAACCTAGACCCAAAACCCTGAGACCTAGACCCTAGAACCTAGAACCCTGAACCCTGAACCCTAAACCCTAAACCCTAAACCCGGGACCCTAAAGTTTACGGTTTCTTGGTTCGGGCTCGCCAGCAGGAGCTTCGGGCGCCTTTGCGTTTAGAGTTTGGTTTCAGGGTTTAGGGTTCTATAGGGTCTAGGTTTCAGGGTTTTGGGTCTAGGTTTTTGGGTTTGGGTTTAGGGTTTAGGGCAGCAGGGGCTTCGGGCGCCTTTGCGTTCAGAGTTTGGGGTTTGGGGCGCCGGGTCGGCCTGGGGGAGGCCTCCACCCAAAAACCCTTGACCCACTCCTTTGCTTCTAATAACCCCCAAAAAAACATAAACTTACAAGGACAACATAGGAATGATTATCTTTTTTATTAGATTTTTTTTTTGGGAGGGGGGGGGGGGGGGGGGGGGGGGCGGGGGATTCAGCAAATAGTACTTGGAGGTTCAGGGTACTTATAACCCAACGATGCTTATTGGGGTATAAGTATAGCTATAAACCCTAAACCCTAAAGCCTAAACCCTAAACCCTCAACCCTCAACCCTCAACCCCAAACCCTAAACCCTAAACCACAAGTACCATGAACCTCCAAGTACTGACCCGTGCTTCGACCTGCGTGTCGGTTCGGGCTCCCATGGTGTGGCCCATCCTCGGCAGCTGACTGTGAGAAGTTGAGGGTTTGGGGTTTAGGGTTTAGGGCTTAGGGTTTAGGGTTTGGGGTTTGGGCTTTCGGGTTTGGGGTTTGGGGTTTGTGGTTTGGGGTTTGGGGTTTAGGGTTTAGGGTTCAGGGTCTAGGGTCTAGGGTTTAGGGCTTAGGGCTTGGGGTCTCGGGTTTAGGGCTTAGGGTTTGGGGTTTAGGGTTCAGGGTTTAGGGTTCAGGGTTTTGGGGGGTCAGGGTTTAGGGGGTCTAGGGCGCGAGGTCTAGGGTTTTGGCTTGACCGTGTGGATTGATGCTGCATCCCTTTCGCATGAATATGAGGAACCTTAGGGACAACCCTAAATCCTAACGAGCAAAGGATTTTAAGGATTGAGCCACTGTTGAGACCGCCGACCCCCAGGGACGAGATCTGAAAGAGAACCCGCACCCCCAAACCACAGCCTAAACCCCTAAATTGGGATCTCCCATATACTAACAGTCCCTCAGAGGGATTAATTATAATAGGGTATACTAGAACCCCCCTATTAAGGACTGTTCGTATAAGGGGGAACATCCCAACCCATGCCCACTAAACACGCCGGACTGGTGAGGAGCCTCTGAGCTTCCTGGTCTGACACCTCTTTACAAGTGGGTTTCAGGTTTAGGGTTTAGGGTTTAGGGTTTAGGGTTTAGGGTTTAGGGTTTAGGTGATTAGTCGGCAAGAAGAGATCAGGGCCTCAAAGGGACCTCAAACAAAAGAAAAACTGGTTGACCAGCAACCTACGAAGCAAAAGGGTGCCCTTTTGTGCTTAGTGGGGTTGATAAACCTAGACCCTAAACCTAAGAGCCCCCACCCCAAAAAATGCCTTACAACTGAAAACCTCAGAACCCCAAAGCCCTAAAGCCCTAAACCTACACCCAGAACTCTTAACGGTCTCGCGCACATCAGCGTCGACTCATGTGGTTTTCCACTCCACGAAGCTCCATGAACCAGTTTTTACCCTGCGAGGTTTTCTCCTTTGTCAGATCCCCGTTGAGAATTAAATTCTTGATGGCCGACAGCCGGGGTTTAGGGATTAGGGTTTAGGGAGGCTCTTGAGGACGGTGATAAGGGCCTGAGGGCCTTTAGCTATAGAGGGGGCTTCAAGGAAGGACTTTAGGATTCGAAATCTGAACCCGGCTCTCATCATGAATCAGGATTAAGGTTTAGGGTGTAGGGTTTAGGGTTTAGGGTTTGAGCGGATAAGAGACGCACTCCGCTGAGGCCAACACCCTCGAATCGTCAGCATCCAAGGCGGCGTGAACCTCAACGAGCCCTACTTGGAGGTTCATGGTACTTCTTCGCCAATTAGGGTTCAGGGTTCAGGGTTCAGGGTTCAGGGTTCAGGGTTCAGGGTTCAGGGTTCAGGGTTTAGGGTTTAGGGTTTAGGGTTTAGGGTTTAGGGTTTAGGGTTTAGGGTAACTGTACTTATATGTTTGCAAGTACAGTTATGATTGGTTAAGAAGTACCATGAACCTCCAAGTAAGCCCTACATAAGAGCCCAATACCCTTCCACTAAGGAAGATGTCTTAAAACATGTTAAGGACCCCCAAAAAAAAGGTCTATTCTTTTTGTAAAGGGGTGCGAAAAATTCTGAGGCTGAGGATGTTAGCTTCCGGGTGGGTCTGTGCATGCCGCCTGAACTAACTTGAGGGTTTAGGGTTTAGGGTCCAGGGTTTAGGGAAAGTTTAGGGTCTGGGGTTTAGGGTTCGGCCCTAGAAATGTCGGGTGTGGGTTTTGGGGTTCTTGGAGTATAGGACTTGGGTTTAACAGGCCCAATTGACTGAGCTTTTGGCTAAATTCCCTGAACCCCACAAAACCCTAACCATCAGCCACTTTTTGTGAAAGAACGGGGCCGCTTCTCCGGACACCTTCAAAGCTACAGACGGGTTCGCGAGTCTTGCAGCCGACTGCAAAGCAAGTTGGCTAGAAGCTAACCCTATATAGGTTGGGGTTTGGGGTTGAGGGACCCTAAACCCTAAACCCTATATACCCCCCCCCCCCCCCCATCCCCTGCTACAAGGCCTTTGAAGGTCCACCAATCGGAAGGTGCGGTTGATCTTCTGCGAGACCACCACTTCAAGTAGCTCACCCTTGGCTTTAGAGTTTGGGGTTTAAGGTTCAGGGTTGTAGCAACTCACGAGATGCTAGGGCTTGGGGTCTATGATTTATAAGGGTTTCAAGTGATTTAGGCAAATTTAGCTTGTTGGTCCAAATTTGGTTTGCACGGAAGACTAGTCCCAAAAGCAACTTGGGGATTCGGCCAAAGTCGCTTGGACACAAGTCAGATTCTGGCCAGGCAAAATAATCACCATCTGACTGAAAACAGATAAACACAAGAAAACCGAAACCTCAAACCCTAAACACTAAACACCAAACCCCAAACTATCCAAACCCTAATCCCTAAAGCCTGAACCCTAAACCCCAAACCCTACTTGGAGGTTCATGGGTACTTATAACCACACTTCAAAGTCTACTTATAACCTACTTAGGGGACTCAGGGGGCTAATAAGTAGAGTCATAAGAAAAGTTCTAAGTACCCATGAACCTCCAAGTACACCTCAAAGCCCAAACCCTAAACACTAAACCCTAAACCCTAAACCCTAAACCCTAAACCCTAAACCCTAAACCCTGAACCCTAAACCCTAAACCCTAAACCCACACAAGGAGAGCACACATCGGGATCGCCCGAGCCCGCCACATCGACGGTTCCGGCAACTTAGCTGCAGAAGGGGTTTCGGGTTTAGGGTTTAGGGTTTAGGGTTTAGGGTTTAGGGTTCAGGGCTTAGGGTTTAGGGTTTAGGGTGTCCGTTGTTCTCTAACCCGTCTAGACAGTGTATTATTTCGGGCCCATACTTCGGATCCCGAAAAACAAGGTACGGGACCATGCTAAGGGCCCATGGTTCCAAACTTAGTGTAGGGGGCTTGAGGGGCTTTAGGGGCTTTGCGGGCTTTAGGGGCTTTAGGGGCATTAGGGGCTTTAGGGGTTTTAGGGGCTTTAGGTGCTTTGGGGGCTGCGGGGCTGTGGGGTGTAGGGTGTTAGGGTTTAGGGGGGTTCAGGGTTTAAGGGTTTCGGGTCTAGAGTGTAGGCGCGAGATTCTGGGATTAAGGGTGTAAAGGCCATTGGGAAAGGGGGAGGGGAGGGAGGGTAGACAGAAAGAAGCCCTGAACCCTAAATCCCGAACCCGTTCCTGAACCACAAGCCCCTTTGTCTTTGGTGGAGAGGGGGGCACCTGGTTTGCATTTTGTGCCTCAGCTTATATTAGAGCTAAACTCTAAGCCCAGAAAATACACCCTTCAAGCCTGAACCCTGACTTTCCGACGTTTCACCCCTGAACTTTTCTTGGCTGGCCAAGGCGGTGCAAGCATGTCGTCGCCTGTACTTGCTGTTTCGTCGTGCGGTGGTGCAGTCATAGGTGTCTGTGGCGGTGGCGCAGTGGTTGCGTAGACCGATGCGCTGGCTGGCATGCGGTCCCAATGCTCGACCACTGCATAGCGCCAGTTTGCGTCGCAGTGCTCGGCATGATATGTTGCGGCCGAGCTGCATGGCAGTGAAAAAATAAAACAAAACCAAGCAACTGCACAATTGAGTGAGGCTGAAACCCTTAAACCCTAAACCCCAGACCCTAACCCCCAAAGGATCTTCGCAGATCTCAAGTGTCGTCAAGCCATTGAACCCAAAAAGAGCAAGGGCGCTCCCATGCCAAATCCCCGCACCCAAAGCCCCAAACCTGAAGCCCTAATTTTTGAGCCCTAAGCCCAAAATGCAAAAACATTACTAGTAGCCCTCAGCCCTAAACCCTAAACCCTAAACCCTAAACCCCAAACCCTAAACCCTAAACCCGAAACCCCCAGACCTTATAAGCCTAAAACCCCCAACGCTAACCCCCGAAGCCCCGAAACCTCAACAGTCGAAGCACCAGCCCCCACGCGAAGATTTTGCGACTAGAAACCGCAGGCCCTAGGCTCCAGGCTCCAAACCCAAAACGAATAACCCTCAAGAAAGGCCCTAAACCCTCAGCCCTAAGCCCTAAGCCCTAAGCCTCAAGCCCTAAGCCCTAAGCCCTAAACCCTAAACCCTAAACCCTAAACCCTAAACCCTAAACCCTGCCGCCGAGGGCACACTGTGGGTGGAAGGCGACCTGGAAATCTGCCTGGCCCTTGGGCCTTGGCTTTAGAAGCTTAGGGGACGGGGGTTTGGAGCTTCGGGGAAAGGGTTTAGGGTTTAGGGTTTAGGGTTTAGGGTTTAGGGTTCAGGGTTTAGGGGTTCAGGGTTTGGGGTTTAGGGTTCAGCGGGTTTAGGGCTGATTCTGTCAGAGCTTCGGGCGTGGAACGCACCTGACGGCGAGTTTGCGTCGCCTTTCCACACCCCACCGTGCCGAAAACAACATTATGCGCGAGCGCGCCCGCCAGCTGAGAGGCCGCTGCTTTTGGGGTTTAGGGGTTTTGGGGTTTAGGGTTTAGGGCTAAACCCTAAACTTTACACCCAAACAGAGAGCAGGTTTGGAGAAGCTAGGGGTTTAGCGAAGACCATCGGGTTTAGGGGATTGAGGGTTTGAGGGTTTGAGGGTCTGAGGGTCTGAGGGTCTGAGGGTGTGAGGGTCTGAGGGTCTGAGGGTTTGGGCGTTTGGGGTGTGAGGGGTTTTAGGGGTTTAGGGGTCTCCGCAGGCCATCTCCCGTGGGACACCTTCAGCTGTGTCCCCTGCCGGATGTCACAGGAGGACGGGTACACCTCGGCTCGCAAAAGCGAGTGCCCCAGGGCCCCAAGCCCTAAACCCCCAACGACATAACCCTAAACCCTAAACCCTAACGACATAAACTACCCCAGGATGCCCATTCCAAGTCTTAAAAGGCCCCTTGAGGGGCAATTCTGGCTCGGCTTGAAAAGCGTCATATTCGGGCTTCGGGTTTAGGGTTTAGGGTTTGGGGTTGTGGGTCTAGGGTCTCGGGTCTGGGGTTTAGGCTTTAGGGTTTAGGGTTTTAGGGTTCAGGGCTCAGGGCTCAGGGTCATACCTGTGATGAAAGGGATAGTGCTGGAAATTCTTGGGGGAGTCTTAAACGTAGCCCAACACCCTCGCAAACCCCAAGCCCCCGACACTGAACCTTAAACCCTAAACCCTAAACCCTAAACCCGAAACCCTAAACCCTAAACCCTAAACCCTAAACCCTAATTAAACCCTAGACCCTAGACCCTAGACCCTAGACCCGAGACCCTAGACCCTAAACCCTAAACCCTAAACCCTAAACCCTAAACCCTAAACCCTAAACCCTAAACCCTAAACCCTAAACCCTAAACCCTAAACCCTAAACCCTCCCTAAACCCTAAACCCTAAGCCCTAAACCCTAAACCGCAGCTCGAAGCCTGGACCCAAACTGAGGCCCTGGCCGAAAACAGCGCCTTTTCATCCGGTTGGCAGGGCATGCGCCTGGGCCGTGGCGTGCCAAGATTCAGTTGGGGGCTGCAGGTTTAGGTTTTGGGGTTTGGGGTTTGGGGTTTAGGGTTTAGGGTTCAGGGTTCAGGGTTCAGGGTTCAGGGTTCAGGGTTCAGGGTTCAGGGTTCAGGGTTCAGGGTTCAGGGTTCAGGGTTCAGGGTTCAGGGTTCAGGGTTCAGGGTTCAGGGTGCAGGGTTCAGGGTTCAGGGTTCAGGGTTCAGGGTTCAGGGTTTAGGGTTTAGGGTTTAGGGTTTAGGGTTTAGGGTTTAGGGTTTAGGGTTTAGGGTTTAGGGTTTAGGGTTTAGGGTTTAGGGTTTAGGGGCTTAAGCTTTCATGTTGAGGGTGGGTTTTCCTGGGGAGGGGTTTGGGGGCTCTGGCTTAAGAGACTCGATCCAAACCGCCCAGACGGTCCTGACCGAGTCCACATTCGGGTTTTAGGGTTTTGGGGCTTTGGGGTTTTGGGGTTTTAGGGTTTTAGGGTTTTGGGGTTTGGGGTTTTGGCTTCGGGGTTCAGGGTTGAGGGATTGAATCTGGGCTGCACGGGTTTGAGCGTTTCGATTGCGAATTGGAGCTTTGACAAGAATCTTGTCAAACCCTAAACCCTAAACCCTAAACCCTAAGATGCGGTTTGGGGCTTAGGTCTGGGGCGTGGCGTTTGTGGAAGTGGCCCTTAACACAATACCCTAAACCTAAACCTAAACCCCTAGGGGTTAGGGTTTAGCGTTTAGGGTTTAGCGTTTAGGGTCTAGGGTTTAGGGTTTAGGGTAATCCCTACAACATGACACCTTGAGTTGCAAGCACCTCGATGCTGCCTGTATCTTTTAGCCCGATACTGGAGACCCCCACCCCCCAACGCTTTCGCCCGAATCCTACTCCCAGCTTCCCGTGCGGCTTAGTCCCGAAAGCCCCACCAAATCAACCCCTCAACCCCCAAAGCCCTAAGCCCTAAGCCGCATGGCAAGCTCGAACCTCCAACCATTGAAACCCCTAAACCCTGAGCCCTAAACCTCAAACCCCAAACCCCAAACCCTAAACCCCAAACCTTAAACCCTAAACCCTAAACCCCAACCCTACAAGCCCTCCCCATACTCCACCTTGCACCCTCATTCATTCACCCAAGGCTTTGAAGGCCTTCAACTCGAGACCCCAAACTTTAAGTTTGTAAGGTTTAGGGTTTAGGGTTTAGGGTTTAGGGTTTAGGGTTGAGGGTTGAGGGTTGAGGGTTTAGGGTTTAGGGTTTGGGGTTTGGGATTTGGGGTTTTGGCGTTTTGGTATGTTGTTTTACACTTGAGGGTTCTGGATTTGGCCCTGTGGGATGGAAAGAATCCTGGGTGCGCGGCGTCTCCCCCGCGATCAGCCAGGTCACGGTAACCTTCCCAGGATTCGGGCTTGCAAAAGGGTTTAGAGAGCGCGTATACGACTGCTATAAGCCCTTTGGGTTTCGGGTTTAGGGGTGGCTTTAGGGTTCGAGGGTCGTTTAGGGACCCGGCCCTAAACCCTAAACGACCTAAACCCTGAACCCGGACCCCTCCCTCCACCCCACACCAAAGAGGGCACCCGAGACCCCAAGCTACTAGTTGCTTAAGAACCATCCAAAAGTAAGAAGAAATTCTTCCTTACAAGGGCAAGATATATGGATTATCATATTTAGTTTTTTGGGGGGGGTTCTTAAGCAAATAGGAGGTCTTAAGCCTCATCCTCGATCATTGTGACACTTGCCGGTCACCAAACCCGTGCTCAGGGTTTCGGGCTTAGGGTCTAGGGTTTAGGGTTCAGGGTGTAGAGTTTAGGGCTTACGGTCTCGGATTTCGGGTTCAGCGCCATGCCTAAACCATACCTCCTACCCGCAAGACCTTCAGTTGTCCACTCTCACGCAAATACCTGAATTTTTCGGGGAATCCGGGAGGGAGGTGAGGGTTTTCGGGCTCTCAACCCTAAACCCTAAGCCTAAGGTAAACCCTAAGAGCAAGAGCAGCACTCGGCGGGGGGGGGGGGGTATTTGGCATCCCAGAAGGGACCACCCCAGACCCTAAACCCGAAACCCAGAAGAGGCCTTCTGTGTGGTCCGGTTTGTAATGGTGACCAGCTGCTTCTCCGACATCGATAGTACCTGCTGGGCTTCAGGTTTAGGGTTTAGGGTTTATGGTTTAGGGAGGGGTGTAGGGATTCACATGAGTATTGACGTTTCTTTTTTGGTACGCATATAGGAGCGTATCTTACTAAAGGCTTGTTCTATATTGATATAGACTAGTAGCCCTTGTCATATATGAACAAAAGATGGCAAACATTAGGCGGTGTAGTAGGAAACATGACATGTTGAAGAATGCTTTTTCTGTAAACTAGCGTGTCACATTGCACAATAATATTCACATTATGTATGATTTTTGTGTTATTCTACTATTCTAGGTTGCTGTATATATTTGCTATCATATACTGCTAGATGATCCAATTATCATATACAGATGTATCTATCTGACTATATATATATATATAGAAGAAATCTACTGGTATATCTGTATGCCTAAGAATAAAAAAACAAACTAGAAGAGGGATGGCCCGAAAGCATCGATTTGCCGTGCGTTGACTCCATGCACTTGATTCTTTGTAATCGAACTGTATGCACTTGGAGAAATGTATGCCCTTACATGGTTGCATAGTCACTTGTACACTGCACTTGTATGCACTGGAACCGCATGGCATTCAAGTGTGTGGAGTTGAATGCCATGCACTTGTGGTCAACTCTGTAGACTTTTCATCGGCGTTGAAGACAACGCCGAGCTCCAGCGGCCGGTCGCGGCACGCACCTGCGCCGGTGCAAGGAAAGAAGCAGAAACCACACAAGCACAAAAACAGACAAAAGAGGTGGAGTCTAAGTAAGGGCCGTGCATGTTGGTCGCCATGGAATACCTGCGCGCAGAAAACAGCTTTACTTGCAAGTCGGTCGACAAAGGTGCCAATCGTCCCGGGCGGTCCTAGCTGCATTTTCACACACGCGTGCGTCGCACCGTCATATTAAACAGAGGTGGCCGCGCCGTCGTACTTTCGCAAGACAGCGTCCGTTTGGGGAACCCACATGTGTATTTGTCTGACATGTGGCACCCGCGCTCCGAATTGACACGCTGCCTTGCAGAGGCTAACCTTTTCATCGCAAGCGCGCCGTCGACTTGAAATCATGTGCGCCAGCTTCCCACTCCGGGTCGCGTCGCGCTTCCCTCTCCATTCCGGATTGACGTTACTACTTACTACAAAGCTACTCAGCAACTTCGAACTGAAAGGACAGCTCAACTGGCTTGGTCCAGCCCAGCATGGACCTTGGCCGCCCTCCCACCGACACGGGCATCTTGAAAGCCTTGACGTCCAGGACCACCCAGCCGAAAAACCGCTTAGCACCCGAGGACCACCAATCGAATGGACTGTCGACCTCGATGAGCGTATCCTGCCTGTGAGAGTCGAAGTCCCGATCGTCCAAGAACTCGGTCGCCCCAGCAAAGGTGATGATGCCCAGGACCTGAGCCCGTGAAGGAGGAGGGCCAATCTCCGTGTCCACGATGGCACCCTTGGTGGACCCGGCGCCGACGGTCTCTATGAGGAAGAGCTGCTCGCCCTCCGAAAAGCACTGGTAGTGACCGAGGGCGTACTTCCTCACCTCCATCTTTTTGCGCCCAAGCATCAACAGCCGACTCCATGGGTACTGGACATTGAGGCCGCAAAGCGAGAGGCGCTGAGTCGACAAAAAAACTTCATTGGACACCGAAGCAGGCAAGTTAGGATCTTTCAGCCGTGCTGCGCGAGCGACCAACTCGGCCGCCGTGCCGCATTCTCGCATGGATTTCAAGTCTGCAAGAGCTTTCCTTCTGCTGTCACGCAGCGGACCTCTGATCGAAGTGTCCTTCTCCTCGCAGATGCGGATGTGCGCAAAATGCGCTCGCCAGCCATATCCATGCTTCTCCACGATCCCGCGCTGGCTAAGTTCCTGTGACTTTCTACCGAGACCCGCCATGCTGCAACTTCACACCTGCCTCGAGCCAAGGTAGAGATCACAACAAAACTCTGAGCGCAGGAGAAGATCCACAACACCGTCCCCAAGTTGTTTGCGAGGATTTCAAAGCTCCATGCGCTCGGGCCATCCCTCTAGAAGCACGCATGCGTGTAGAGCATCCGATGGAATGTGTGACGGCGCATATGTGTGCATGTTGAGGCGCAGGCAGGAGGCCAAGCAGCTTTGCATTTTATATCTTGGGCTGGTACACGCGAAAGACCCTTTCGCAAGACAGCGTTGAGGGGAGTAAGCAAGGGTTCAAACTAGCGAGAGTTCTGCAGGCGGTGCAAAGCCAAGAGAGCATAATCTCTGCATTTCCACGGTTGCAGAGCTGGCCGAGCCGACAAGATGCAGTCCACAGCTTCATCTGCGCTGCATTGGCCGTCCAGCACCAGCCAAGCGCAGAGGGCAGCAGGACTGCGATTAATGCCACCGAAGCAATGGAAGAGCACGTTGAACTCCTCGCTCGCCTGTTGGCACTGCTCGCGCAGAGTGCGCAAAGTCTGAGCCATGTCTGTCCAAGCCTGGGCGCACCGCTCTGCGCTCTCGAAGAACCAGGAAGCATCCCGGTTGCATTTGATTCTGGGGTCGTCCAATTCAACTTGGACGTGCCGCACACCAGAGCGGGAAAAGTGCTCGCGCCAGTCTTGGGGAGCCCCCCTGACTCGCAGCTCAGCTGGCCGGCACACGCTCACCACAACCGTCACAGAAGTGTTGGTGCTGACCTCGACGTGGAAGATGTCGGCAGCCGAGCGCACGCTGCCCAGCAAGCAGCTCTCACCAGGCTTCGCAGACCGCACCACCACGGCATCGAGAGGCCAGTCGGAGATGTCGCCCAGGTTGTAGGAAGCTCTCCAAACAGTATAGTCCATGTCTGACCAAGGGTTCGGGCAGAACAATGTCAGAATGACATTCCCACACAGACAGACACAAAACCACGTCATCGACTGGCCTAAAGCTCGGGATCATCGATGTCTCCCATCCACGGTCAACGTCAAAGGCGAAGAGAAGTTGAGGTCAAGAAGAAGGCTACAGAAGAAGCACTGTTTCAGTCCTGCGCTCTAGTGAGAAACGAACTTGCCCAGTCCCGCGGGCTGCATCCCCACACCTCCGCAAGACGGCGTCCATGCGGTTCCGCAGCCGCGCATCTTCGCAACAGAGCGGCCATGCGGTTCCACGGTCGCGCTACATGTGTGCGGTGGCGTGAAACACACGTAGCCGCTCAGACCGCCGGGATACGTCAGCACCGCCCCTAGTCATCATGCCGATGAGCAGCCTCAGATGAAAGATGCGGGAGAGACCTCAAGGCAGACATTCGCACATCTTCCTCGTTGTACCAATCCACAATGCAACGTGCGCAATAGTGCGCCTGATGTCCATACTTCGTTCTCATGCACGGACGGTCGTGCATCTCGCAGGAGAAAGTACAACTGCCTCTTCGCGGCGGGCAAAGATTCCCCATTGCGGCAAGGAGCAAAAGGGCGCGGTCACCTAAGCAAACGTCGCAAAAAGGTGCTGCGGCGCCCACACGAATGCACGCATGTCACCATGCACTCAGACATCATGCCAACGTGTGAGTTGTGTCAAGTGAGTCCAAGGAGACATGCCATGTCATTCTCAGTCCAGGGAGACACGCAGTCTTTTTAGCAGGAGCTGCGAGAGTGTGCGCATGCCCACAGGCGCTGCAGGCGCTGACTGACCTGTCCAGGGCGAGCCTTCCGCCGTGTCCGGCGCCGGCGCACCTTCCGCAAGACAGCGTCGGGCGCGCGGCGCCGGGGTCAGGCTCCGGCAAATAAACATCCGCAAAACTGGACCCTAGAGTCTCGAGTGCTGTCTAGGGCGAGGCTTCCGCCGTGTCCAGCGCCGGCGCACCTTTCGCAAGACAGCGTCGTGTGCGCAGCACCGGGGACGGGCTCCGGCAAATAGACATCCGCAAAACTGGACCCTAGAGTCTCGAGTGAAACATGTCTTTAGGGCGAGGCTTCCGCCGTGTCCAGCGCCGGCGCACCTTTCGCAAGACAGCGTCGCGCGCGCAGCAGCGGGGACGGGCTCAGGCAACGTCCCAGGCTGCGCACTTCACCTTCGTCGGCGTCTCCTCGATGAGACTGGTGGCCGGGCGCTTGTTGCTCTGCAGCGTCGGCTCCCCCGCGAGCAAGTCCCAGACCATGGCGCGCTCTGTCTCCAGGTTGCGAACTTGAGCCTCCGTCGCCCGGGACATCCACTCCACGTGCAAGACCACAGCGTCCGTGGCCTCGTTCCTGAGTACGCGTCCCACCAAAAACCGTGGTTGGCCGTCTGCCATGTTGAAGAGGTGACAGCTGGTGAAGTGACAAAAGGCCTCGATCGCGAATGGCTGGGCGCCGTCCATGTGTGGGTACGAAAAGACCTGCTGGTGCTTGGTGACCAAATGCTTCTCGCCGCCAATGTCCACCTCGTCCATGGACGGCTCGTCCTTGGCGAAGGCCAGCAGCGTCACGCACTCCGCGAACACGGAACCGCGCGTGAAGAAGGTCCCGAGGTCCGAGCAGGACAAGTCTGAGAACAGACTCTGCACAGGCAGGACCGCGCCATCCCTCATTTCATTTACCAGGCGCGTCACCTTCTTGACCATGGGACGCGCGCGCTCATCGTAAGCTTCTCCGAAGGAAGGACGAGCTGCTAAGATCTGAAATTGCGTCGGAGCACTTGCGGATGCCTGCGAAGCTTGCGAGGACTGCAGCAAACCGCCGCGGGGCTGCCCCAGCCGCTGTGAAGTACCCAAGCGAGCATCGAAGGGCCCCTTGAAGCAAAGCGCCTGCGGGCCCTTGTCCCGAAGCAACTGGGCCAACGCCTGCTCGTCCGCGACCCGGGCCAGCACTGCGAGCTCCGCTCCTCCCACCAGGACATTGTCCAGCTGCCCCGTCCAATCCGCCACGTGCACGGTGGCCAGCACGCGAGCAGCCTCTGCGGGCTCCGTCTGGCAGCCACTGGTGTCAGCACGCTTGCACTTGCCGCTGACGTCATCAATCTTGGTCTGACAGACGCTTTCCCCAAGACGCCTCCTGCTCGGAAATGCACTGCGAGAGAGCGTCGAGAAGCTCCTCTCTGTTCCGCATGCGCGCACCAGCGCGCAGGTGCACACCCGCAGCCCCAGCAAGCGCCCGCAACTGCTTCACGGTCTGCTTCGCTAACTCCTCGCGCAGCCAAGCCACGCCATGAGCGGCAAAACCTTCGCGCAGACCGTGCAGCTCTTGCTGCGGCGCAGCGCCAGCTTCATCCTGATCACAGGTCGAGAAGAAAAGCCTGAAACTGCCCTAGTCAAGAGACACTGCGCACGCGCCGCTTGAACTTAGAGCCCAAAAATAAGCAAGCTCCAAGCCACAAACAACATGACCCCAACCTGCGTAGGAATGCAAACCATGTGACGCACAAACCTTAGAGAAGAAGGAAACCAAGAATACAAAGCACGAAAATGACGCTTTCCCCAAGACGCCTCCTGCTCGGAGATGCACTGCGAGAGAGCATCAAGAAGCTCCTCTCTGTTTCGCGTGCTCGCGCCAGAGCCCTGTCGTGTGCCCGCAGCGCCAGCAAGCTCACGCAGCTGCGTGACCGTCTTTTTCGCAAGCTCCTGGCGCAGCCAACCTGCACCTTTAGCACGGAAACCGCGCCGCAGCGTCTGCATAGCATCCCCGCCGGTGTACGACATGCCTGGACCTACAAAAACCCGCACGGTCCAAGCTGGCGCCAAGGTTTCACTCAATAGCGCCTCTCGGGCCAAAGCTAGCACGCACGCATGTAGAGCAACGCATCATGAGGTAACAGACATACAGCACACGAACGCTAGCACCGACACACAGTGCGGGATGCCTTCTCCCCTTCATTGACGTCGGCGCGCCCCAGGACGTCCAAATCGGACATCGCCCAAACATGTTACATTTGAGAGCAACCGCTGATCACTTCCCACAGAGAGACGAGTCTGAGCGCAGGACTGGTTGCCTTCCCTCCAAATCGAGATCACTTTTTTCCCGCTCCACTGCATGGCTGATATTTGTCATGGTTTTGGAAACAGCGAATTCGGGGACCATGGTTTTCGCGATGGTTTTGGAAACAGCTAATTCGAGTACCATGGTTTTCGCGATGGTTTTGGACACAGCGAATTCGGGGACCATGGTGTTTGCGATGGTTTTGGAAACAGCAACTTCGGGAACCATGGTTTTCGCAATGGTTTTGGAAGCGAATTCGAACAGAACACACCGTCCCCAAGTTGTTTGCGAGGATTTCGAAGCTCCACAATTCCGCGCCCACGCTATTTGCGAGGATTTCGAAGCCCCACAGGATTTCGAAGCCCCAGAATTCCGCGCCCACGTTATTTGCCAGGATTTCGAAGCCCCACAGTTCCGCGCCCACGTTATTTGCGAGGGTTTCGAAGCCCCACAGTTCCGCGCCCACGTTATTTGCGAGGGTTTCGAAGCCCCAGAATTCCGCGCCCACGTTATTTGCTAGGTTTTCAAAGCCCCAGAATTCCGCGCCCATGTTATTTGCGGTGTTTTCATGCGCCCAGATGTCCGTTACCATGCTCTTTGTGGTGTTTTCATGCGCCCAGATGTCCGTTACCATGCTATTTGGTTTTGGAAACAGCAACTTCGGGGACCATGGTTTTCGCAATGGTTTTGGAAGCGAATTCGAACACACCGTCCCCAAGTTGTTTGCGAGGAGTTCGGAGCTCCACAATTCCGCGCCCACGTTATTTGCGAGGATTTCGAAGCCCCACAGTTCCGCGCCCACGTTATTTGCGAGGGTTTCGAAGCCCCAGAATTCCGCGCCCGCGTCATTTGCGAGGATTTCGAAGGCCCACAGTTCCGCGCCCACGTTATTTGCGAGGGTTTCGAAGCCCCAGAATTCCGCGCCCACGTTATTTGCTAGGTTTTCAAAGCCCCAGAATTCCGCGCCCACGTTATTTGCTAGGTTTTCAAAGCCCCAGAATTCCGCGCCCATGTTATTTGCGGTGTTTTCACGCGCCCAGATGTCCGTTACCATGCTCTTTGCGGTGTTTTCATGCGCCCAGATGTCCGTTACCATGCTATTTGCGGTGTTTTCAGACGCCCAGGGTGTCCGCGGCGTACTACGTCTGGAGCAAGCTCCGCGTGTCCGTGGCGTACTACATTTGTACTACAAAAGTCGACTTTCCAGCCACGGAAGCTCCGGGTGTCCGCGGCGTACTACGTTTGTACTACAAAAGTCGACTTTCCAGCCACGGAAGCTCCGGGCGTCCCCGGCGTACTACATTTGTACTACAAAAGTCGACTTTCCAGCCACAGAAGCTCCGGGCGTCCCCGGCGTACTACATTTGTACTACAAAAGTCGACTTTCCTGCCACGGAAGCTCCGGGTGTCCGGGGCGTACTACGTCTGTACTACAAAAGTCGACTTTGCAGCCACAGAAGCTCCGGGTGTCCGTGGCGTACTACATCTGTACTACAAAAGTCGACTTTCCAGCCACGGAAGCTCCGGGGGCGTCCGTGGCGTACTACATTTGTACTACAAAACTCGATTTTCCAGCCACGGAAGTCCCCGGCGTACTACGTCTGTACTACGCAAGTCGAAAAAAAAACGCAAAAACACTACGGTTTTAGCACCGCGACCACGCGAAAACCCGCAGAGGGGTTACGTTTGTATGTCAAAAAACGCAAAAACACGACGGTTTTGGCACCGCGCCAACGCCCAAACCCGCAGAGGGGTTACGTTTGTATGTCAAAAAACGCAAAAACACGACGGTTTTGGCACCGCGCCAACGCCCAAACCCGCAGAGGGGTTACGTTTGTTTGTCAAAAAAGGCAAAAACACGATGGTTTTGGCACCGCGCCAACGCCGAAACCCGCAGAGGGTTGACGCGCGCACGAAAAAAATGCAAAAAACGACGGTTTTAGCACCGCGACCCAGCGATTACCCGCAGAGGGTTGTCCGCGCACAGAAAGAAACGTAAAAAAACGATGGTTTTAGCACCGCGACGACGCCGAAACCCGCAGAGGGTTGTCCGCGCAAATCAAGAAACGTAAAAAAACGACGGTTTTAGCACCGCGACCACGCCGAAACCCGCAGAGGGTTGCAATCCCGATTGGCGATGTCAACCCAGCCCGCCGCCTTAGAAAGAGTAATTTTAATTTAGAAATCTAGGACTGGGTACGAAGGTCTAGTAAATTCTACGTAAATCTAGAAATTTGTATTCACTGATTACTAAGCTCTATGCAATTCACTCTATGCAATTCACTCTATGCACTTCCCTCTATGCACTTCACTCTATGCACTTCACTCTATGCACTTCACTCTATGCACTTCGCTCTATGCACTTCACTCTATGCACTTCACTCTATGCACTTCACTCTATGCACTTCACTCTGTGCACTTCACTCTGTGCACTTGCCTCTATGCACTTCACTCTATGCACTTGCCTCTACGCACTTCACTCTATGCACTTCACTCTATGCACTTCACTCTGTGCTTCACTCTATGCACTTCATTCTATGCACTTCACTCTATGCACTTCACTCTATGCGCTTCACTCTGTGCACTTCGCTCTGTGCGCTTGCCTCTATGCACTTCACTCTATGCACTTCACTCTATGCACTTCACTCTGTGCACTTCATTCTATGCACTTCACTCTATGCACTTCGCTCTATGCACTTCAGTCTATGTTGTTGTGTCAGGGGGCTCCGCACGGAAGAACCCTTCGCGATGCTTTCGGGAATAACGAATATATATATATATATATATATATATATATATGATCCCGGTTCTCTGTTCGCACCCCACCCCCCCCCATGCATGCTCCCAACCCTGAACCCTAAATCCTCAACCCTAGACCTAAACTCTAAACCCTGAAACCTAAAGCCTTAAACCCTAAACCCTAAAACCAACCCACAACCACACCACGGGGGTGGGGGGGGGGGGGGGGGCGGGGGGGTGGGGGGGGGGGGGGGGGGTGGGGGGGGGGGGGGGGGGGTGGGGGGGGGGTGGGGGGGGGGGGGGGGTGGGGTGGGGGGGGGGGGTGGGGGGGGGCTGGGGGGGTGGGGGGGGGGGGGGGTGGGGGGGGGGGGTGGGGGGGGGGTGGGGGGGGGGGACCCACCACCACACCACGGGTGAGGGCCGTCCGCACCGGCATCATATATGCGTATGAATATATTTTCTATATATATATATATATGTATATCTATATATATATATATATATGTGTGTATGTATGTATACATATATACATGTATGTGGCTATACATATGTAACAACATATATATATATATACATATATGTGCATTTGCATTGAATTATTATGATGTGTATCAAATATAGCAAAAAGCATATTTTGTCATGCAATATATATATATATATATGTATATACAATATGAAAATGTATCTTTCTGTATTCAAAAACACTCTGGTGATGCAAAGCCTGCAATGCAGAGAGGTCATACAGCAACCATGTGGAGGCGCCCTAAACCCTAAACCCTAAACCCTGAACCGTAAAACCTAACCCCTGAGCCCCAAACCCTAAATCCTAAACCCTAAACCCAACACCCTGACGACTAGCCGGGAGCCCGAAACCCTCGCGTGCCGAGGTCTGTCCGAAGTCCAGATTTCCAGGGCTAATGGCGATGTCCTGCAGAAGGTCGACAGGGTTTGGGGTTTGGGGTTTGGGTTTGGGGTTTGGGGTTCTGGGTTTGGGGTTTAGGGTTTAGGGGCGGAAGGGTCGTGCCCCTAAAGCCCCCTAGACACCCGACGCGGCCCTCAAACCGACGGCCGCAACCCGCGACCTCGGGGGGCGGAAGGGGAGGGGAGCGCGGGGGGCGGGGGGGTTGAGACTGTCGGGTGGTCCTGGAACAAACCACTAAGCCCAACAGCAAAACGCAAAAAAAACAAATTAAACCCCCAAAACAGACCATTCCTAAACAGCAAACCCATTAAGGCCAAACCCCCAAGCCTTTACACTACTAGTTGCTGAAGGACCCTCGGAGGTATTTCCGAAAATAGGGGTATATACCCCCTTTTGTACCCCAAACAAGATAAAATCCCTTTAAAGGGACCCCCAAAAAAATCACCATATTCTCGGAAACCCCTTAACCCGAAACCCCCTTAGCCCTAAACTGTACTCCCTAAACCCTGAACCCTAAGCCCCCAAACCCCTACATCTGTCAGAGCCAAGGCTTTCGGAAGAAAAACCTAAACCCTAACCCTTAGACCCTAGACCCTAAACCCTAAACCCCAAACCCCACACCCTAAACCCCAAACCCCAAACCCTAAAACCCGAAACTGAAGCACAGAATAGTGTAAAGTGCTTCGCCCAGACGTCCCGCAGCTTCGAGTCGGTCGGGAGCATGAGGTCCTGCGGAGTCTAGACCCAAGAGTAACCGGGTTTAGGGTTTAGGGTTTAGGATTTAGGGTTTAGGGTTTAGGATTTGGGGTGACCCAAGAGCAACCTAGGAAGAAGAAGGGTGCCACTTTTTGGTTTACAGGGGCTTCTATGGAGGTCTACGAAAATAAGGCACCCCGAATAAAAACCCCAAAATAGTAGGATTCCCTTATAATAAGGACCCCAATAAGGTACCCCTAATTTCGGAAACCCCCATATGGGAACCTAAACCCAAAAAAAGGAGATAAGGTTCGGTCCTAGGAGCTGGCTCTGCGACAGCAAAAAGCAAGGTTCTAGGGGTTTTAAGGTTCTAGATGTTTAGGGTTTGTAGGGGCTTGGAGGTTTGAGGTTTTGGGGGTTTCAGGTTTTAGGAGTTTAGGGTTTTCGGGGTTCAAGGTTTGAGGGGTTTAGGGTTTTAGGGGCTTAGGGGGTTTTAGGGGTTGAGGTTAGGGCTTTAGGGTTTAGGCTAACCTGAGCAGAACCATGGCGTGCCCATGTCTGCTTCACGGAGTCTCTGAGGGGCACCGAAGCGCCAAAAGAAAGGGTTCAGGGCGCCTGGGCTGCCGAAAATAGAAAGCCACCGGTGTTGACCCTTAATCTCATGCCCCTATAGACCCTCTATAGATACCATATATCGTCCGTATACACCCAAGTAGGCCCTACATTACCCCTGAGCCCGTAAGGTCCCTTGTAAGGATCCCTCCTTTAATCCCGTGAGGTTGGCAGTTCATGCGTTTAGCTGAAGCTAGCTTGGAGGTTCATGGCACCTATTAACCAATTATATCTGTACGTACAACTCACTTAACTATAAGCCCCTCAAGTGCCCCAGTATGGTTATAAGTACAGTTATAAGTACAGTTATTAAGTAGTACAGTTATCATTGGTTAATAAGTACTATGAACCTCCAAGTGGCCGATCTTTGCTTGCAGCGCACGAAGGCAAAAGCACACCGTTGCGAGCCTCACTTGAAAACCTGGAACAGCCACACCAACATTACCCTGCCCCCCCCACCCCTGAACCCTAAACCCTAAACCCGAAACCCTAAATCTTAAACCCTAAACTCTAAACCCCACCAGAAAAGGAAAAGCAACAAACAAAAACCTCCCTGCTCTGAGCACGTAAAGACTTGGCTCAGCTGTCCAGAAAGGCTGCCGTCGCCGAAAGCGGCTTGACGGGAACCTGCAGGGCAAGCTCTTTGAGCATTTCAGGGTTGGGGGTTGCCCAACACTACACCCTAAAACCTAAACCCTAAACCAAAAACCCTAAACCCTAAACCCTGAACCCTGAAACCTAAACCCTAAACCCTAAACCCTGAACCCTGAAACCTAAACCCTAAACCCTAAACCCTAAACCCTAAACCCTAAACCCTAAACCCTAAACCCTAAACTAAACCCTAAGCCTTCTTACAGGCTCCTCGAGGGAGGGGGAGCCCAAGGGGTGCCAGTAACCTCAGGGCTACAGGGAATATTGGGGAACGTTCACCAGGGTTTAGGCCTGGGCTTTAGGGCTTAGGGTTCAGGGTTTAGGGTTTAGGGTTTAGGGTTCAGGGTTCAGGGTTTAGGGTTTAGGGATAGAGACCCTAAGAGGGGAATATTCGGGAACATTCAGTTCAGGGCTTGGGGCTTCTTCGGGCTTAGGGCTTAGGGCTTAGGGCTTCGGGTTTAGGGTTTAGGGTTTAGGGTGTAGGGTTTAGGGTTTAGGGTTTTTGGCGGTAGGAGCCCTAAGCCCTATCCCCCCCTTTCAGAGGGCCCTCCCTTACTTTGGAGCCCCAGCTGCGCTTACGCACAGCAAAGTTCTTGTCTGGGGTCTTCAGGTTTTGGGGGGCTTAGTGGCCCTAGAAGCCCTAAACCCTAAACCCCAAACCCCAAACCCTAAACCCTAAACCCTAAACCCCAAACCCTAAACCCTAAACCCTAAACGCCCCTCGACAATTCTTCGGGGCCTCTGGGTCTTCAGGCTCCAGCTCCTCCTGCGGCAGCTCATGCTCGATGGAGTCCTCCTGCTTGAGGGAGTTAGGGTTTTCGGGGTTTCGGGTTTCGGGTTTAGGGTTTAGGGTTTAGGGGTTTAGGGTTTAGGGTTTTCGGGGTTTCGGGTTTAGGGTTTTAGGGTTTAGGGTTTAGGGTTCCTGGCTCCGAAAGGGAAAATCATGGGTTCCCCTACGGGTTTAGGGTTTGGGGTTTAGGGTTTGGGGTTTAGGGTTTAGGGTTTAGGGTTTAGGGTTTCCTCTATACCACTGCCCCTAAATTCCGCCCGCCTTATGAGGGACTTAATTAGGGTTTGGGGTTTAGGGCTTAAGGTTTAGGATTATAGTACCCCCGATTATCATCCGTATTAAGGACTGTCCGTGTATGGGTGAACATGCCAAGGCAAAAGGCTCAAGGTGGCTTAAGGGACTTAGGGTTTTCGCAGTTTAGGGTTTAGGGTTTAGGGTTTGGGGTTTGGGGTTTCGGGTTTCGGGTTTCGGGTTTCGGGTTTCGGGTTTCGGGTTTAGGGATCTCAGGGGGGTTTGGGATTTAGGGTTTTCGGGGTTTAGTTTAGGGATTTCGGGGTTAAGGGTGTGGGATTTCGGTCAAGAGCTGCATCAGGCGAGCCCTGATCGGCGAGATCGACAGCACCCGCGTATTGCACGGCTAAAGTAGGGAGGCTCATGAATAACGTATCAGCCTCGTTAGGAAAGGGGATTCGGTTTGAGAGCTGAGGGTTTAGGAATGGTTTAGGCAAATGGGGCTTGAGCTCGTGCGGTTTGCATGTTAATGAGGGGGCGCGCTCGTGTCAGGAAGGGTTTAGGACATTCAGGGCTCTATTGGAGCATATTGCGTATAGGTCAGGGTACCACAAAGGGGCTGACAAGAGAGGCGAGCCTTAAACCTTCAAAAAGTCTGTGCCCTGAATTTTGGGTCACCACCTTGTGTACGTCCTGTATCCCCTGTGCGTATGCTTCTACGGTTCCTATGTTGTCTCCCAAAGCCCGCGAGCCAAGCCCCTAGCTGTTTTGATGGGCTTTGGGTTTTTGGTTTCGGGTCATTTTTTATCCATAAACCCTACACTCGGAACTCTGAATCCGCCGGAATCCCAGACCCAAAAACCCTAACTCTAAACACCACCCCCCCCCCCCAAAAAAAAAAAAAAAAAAAAAGGCAGCACGGAGCTGAGCACCCGAGCCACGGAGATCTACAGCCCCGTCCTTGGGCCCGTTGTCTGGCGGCTCGTGCTCCCTGACCTGGCGAGTATGGTGCTAGGGCTGCTCGGACGCATGGCCTTGAACGATCTCAGCCCATCCTCGTTGTCATGTATAAGCGCTGAGTCTCGATCCCTAAACGAATAGGTGGACAGGCAGCCTTTTGGAGAAATGGACTGTCTGAAGATACGTAGCGGCTGTGCTGGTGCTACTTTGTATGAAGACCATCGGAGGGTGCATATATGAGCATCTCCCAAAACAGGGGGCACTCCTACTATACCCCGCCGCTCATAGCCGGTTTAGGGTTTCAAACCCTAAACCCCAGACCCTAAACCCTAAACCCGGTTCACATGCAGGGTGCTGGGATTCAAGTTCCCAGAGTTTAGGGAACATCGAGGCCACTGCGCCAGCGAGCTGCATGTTCCGGAAGATGTCGACGTGGTGCTGGTCTAGCCTGCTCGGGGTTTGGGGTTTGGGGTTTGGGGTTTGGGGTTTGGGGTTTGGGGTTTGGGGTTTGGGGTTTGGGGTTTGGGGTTTGGGGTTTTTGGGGGGGTTTGTTTGGGGTTTGGGGTTTGGGGTTTGGGGTTTGGGGTTTGGGGTTTGGGGTTTGGGGTTTGGGGTGGGGTTGGGTTGGGGGTTGGGGTTTAGGAATCAGGGTTGAGGGTTGAGGGTGTGCAGGAAGAGTGGTTCGCTGGTGCTCAAAGCACCCGGGCCGCTCGGTCTGCGCCGCTACGATGCTCACCTCCCTGCCCCCCCCCCCCCCCCCCCCAGCTTTATTCTCAACTCGGGAGGGATCTGCACTCCAACCCCCCTAGCAAGGGGCGTCCCTGTTCTCAGCCAGATAGGTATAGCAGAGGCCTTGACCGGCGTATAGGGTTTGCTTCACTCGATCAAGGGTGTCGCTTCTTTGCTTAATGAGAGTTTCTGCAAAAGCCTAACGCTGCCTAACACCATGAAAAGGGAACAAGGGCGCCACTGGCTTTCCTAGTTCAAGGTTGGGAACGTTCAGATTGTCCTGCTTCGGCCCCCACCCAAATCTCCCGACCCCATGCCCCTAAAACCCTGAACCCTGAAATTCTAGACCCTAAAACCCGATGCCCTAGTGGGGGTGTGTGGCTTTAAAGGGGGGGGGGGGGGGGGGGGGGGGGGGGGGGGGGGGGGGGGGGGGGGGGGGGGGGGGGGGGGGGGGCCGGGGGGGGGGGGTGGTGGGGTGGGCGGCGGGGGAGGGGGTGGTGGGGGGATAAACGCGCCTAGAACCCTAAATCCACCATCCCATCTCAAAAGTACTTCATCATTAGGGTTTAGGAAAATTAGGGTGTAGGCCTGGTTCGTAGCACAGCCTGGGTCTCCAAACGACCCTATTATTTTTGGTTGTTTGGAAAAAACCGGGTTTTTTAGGAAACGCCCGTAAAAAAGCAAACGCCCGTAATTCGGGAAACGCCCGTAATTCCGAAATCGGGGAGGATTAGGGTTTTACTGGAAACGCCCGTAATTCCGAGATCGGGGAGGATTAGGATTTTACTGGAAACGCCCGTAATTCCGAGATCGGGGGGGATGAAGAGTTTACTGGAAACGCCCGTAATTCCCAAATCGGGGACATGAGAATTCGGTATAAAAATGTATAAACCAATATACAACCCACCAAGCACCAAGCTTATAGCGGAGCCTGAACCTTTGTCCCCTTCCAGAGGTTGAAGGGTTTTGGGTTTAGAGACGGAACACAGGAATGCTTGGGTGAGCCCAACTGTCAAATCCGACCCACAATCAAACCTTTCCCGAAGCCCTGTTTTGGATTGAGAGTTTTTAGGGTTGAGGGTGCTTGGGGTTGAGGACTTTTAGGGTTGAGGGTGTTTAGGGTTGAGGGTGTTTAGGGTTAATGGTTTTTAGGGTTGAGGGTTTTTAGGGTTGAGGGTTTTAGGGTTGAGGGCTTTTAGGTTGAGGGTTTTTAGGGATTTTAGGGTTGAGGGTTTTTAGGGTTGAGGGTTTTTAGGGTGGGTTTTAGGGTTGAGGGTTTGTAGTGAGGGTGTTTAGGGTTGAGGGTGCCACTACAGTTGCATCTTGGACTGTTTTTTCCAGTTGGGATCGGCAATAGCACCCCAAACGCCCGTAAAACCCCGTAATTCACCCATAAAAACCCGTAGTTCGCCCGTAAACTTGTTGATTTAGGGTTTCCATCCCCCATGTCCGCGAGGGGGGGGGGGTTGAAAAGTGCAATCCGCCTTTTCGGACGTTCATTCAGCATGCTTCAAGGGAAAAATGCAGTTGAGACCTTCCCAACGTCAGACACTTGACTCACATTTTTTCTCGTCAGCGCGCATCATCCTGTGCGGTTTCCCCGGTAATCTTTCCCCAACGCTACAACGCGGCATGATGCCGCACACGGACATGCTGGAGCCCTGTTAGTTTCAAAAGGTTCTTAGCGGCAGCTTCGCAGAATCTGAGGCCCATGAACTGCACCTCACACATGTCCACTTTGGCTTGGGATGGCTTGGGGTGATGGGGTGAATACAGGTGAAAGTGCTACAGCATGCTACAGCCAGCATGTCGACACGGTCCAGCCTTGACTGCAAGCACGGTCGCAGCAGGCACTATACATTGCCGCGACGGCTCCAGTACTAACCCAAACCCTTTCGTTTCAAGCCTACCACGTGAGCACTACTAGGGTCTGCGCTGCCAAGAAATGCCAAGAAGCTTGTGAGATCATATGTGAGATTGTGTGAGTATGGGAATGTATGGGATAGCTGTGCTGCGTGGCAGAAATCTGAGTAGGGGGGGGGACAAAAGTATAGTGACTTTAGTGCATCCCACAGCTCACCACAGCTCACGACATCTCACGACGCTGGAAACCTGAGCACGGCGAGTCAAATTACCTGAAACCCCAACCCTAAACCCTAAGCCCTTTAAAATATACGGGTTATGAATGTTGTAGATTATCTAGGGTCCTGTATGGTCCTGTGTGTTGCCCCATAAAGCTCCTCGAAGGGCTTGGGGGTTGAGGGTTTTCGGCCAGACCCCGACGGCCCTCTAATGGGTTTAGGGTTTAGGGAGGTGTCCCTTATAAGAGGCTTGTAGAAGCAGCACTCCACCCTTAGCCCCAACAGTTTTCAAGCCTCAGCTCCCCTCTTAAACCCTAACCCTAAACTCCAAGAACTGCCAGAGACTCTGTATATAAATCCCGAGGCATTCTGAGTGTGGGGCAGAGGCAGTGTCTCCTTTGCCACCATGGCAGACCAGTGGCGGACACGGTTGTTGGCATCGTGCTGTTCTGGGAGCAATTGCAAGAGGTGTGAAAGGATCTGTTTGCCATAGTTCCGCCCGGAGTGTGCTTGGAATCTCTGATCATAGAACTCTGGTGCACGCTTACAGATGGAGGTCCAAAGATACCGCTCAGAACCGCACTGGATGTACCCCTCCTTGTCGAGAAGCTCCATTTTCGCCTCCCGGTACTTACTTGGAAGCAGTGCCAGGCAATCCTCGACATTCTTGCACCCAGCCGTGCTCCTTGCAAAGTCCCCTGCACCGAAATTCCTGGGGCCGACAATGGAATCCTTCTCGGGCTGGGCTGCACCTGTCTCTTTGATCGTCATCAGTGACGCTGGGTTGTTTTGGATGTAGCGCACAGCGTCCAGGACCTCTGAGGAGAAGCTCATTCGCAGCAGGTCCAGCCCTCGATCACTGCGACGTGGGCATGCCTCAGCATGCACATGCCCGAGGACCTCCACCAGTTCAAAGTTGCTGAAATTGCACGCAAAGAAGCTGGATGTGCTGTACTGTGTGAGTTGGGCAATCCGCACAGCTTTGCACAAATGTCCGGTGAGAGGCACAGCTGATGGCTTCGAGGCCCTCAGGCTTCGAGTCCCTTTCTTGCTGGTGACTATGGCTCCACGGTACACACACAAAACGACGCCAAGCTGGATGGTCTTGTCTGCAGCAGTGTACACAAGCACCTGGAGGTCCTCCGCTGTGTATGGCTTGTAGCGCTGTACTGGCCGCACACTCCAGGAGTTAGCCTGGCCTGCAGCTGCTGGGGCTGGGCAAATGGATGCCTGGACGTTGAACCAAGCTGCTGCGCGAGACTGCCTCTGCCCAGACACCATGCTGTACATTCGAGCCTTGGCCAGCTCATGTGTGGATAAATGCCATTCTGACGCATATTTTGTTGTGCCGGTCAGGACGGCTTTTGAGAGATGCCCTTCACGCAGTCGCACACGCAGCACGAAATCGCGCAAATGAGGTTCCAATTGCGACACCCGCTGGATGGCTCGTTGTTTGGTGTCATCCGCTTTGACCTGAAAGAGCTCCTGGCCCGAAAAGCAATCAATCAACTCATCGATGGTGTCCCTTGCTGGAAACTCAGTGCTCACAGGAGCCGCCACAATGTCCTGCGAGACGTCTACGCAGCAATGTTTGTGTGTCTTCTGGTGCATTAAGCAAAACCGGCAGCATGGCAGGTGATCGTAGAGGTGAAGCATGAGCTCACAGATGCTCACAGCATTCTGTAACAAACGTGCCCTGTAGCATCAGCTGGGGATTCCCTCGCGTGGGCGCTGTTGGCGCTATCATGTGATATCATGTGCTATCCTCCCCCCACTCTGAATTTCCCTCTCCCTTTCTCTCTTTGTCTCTCCCCCTCCCTCCCCCCCCCTCTCCTCGGCTTCCATTTCGGGAGGCAAAGCCACGCTGGCGGGGTGGCTCAATCCCGCAGTGAGCTCCTGCAGTGAATCCAGGGCCCATTGGGTTGGGTTCTCCAAGGTTCAAGCGTTCAAGCTGCAGGATTCGGATATATCAGTGTTTAGGGTTAAGGACGTGTGTCGTGGGTGTAGGGAGCACCCGGAGGCTATGTGGTGGGGTTCAGCAAGAAACTTCAAGAAATCACATCGGCTTACTTCGGCCAAACCAAAGTAATCCAAACCACCCATAGTGAGGTGCCAGGGGCTTAGGGGTTGTCCGGTAATGTACGGAAATGTTACGTGTAGGTTTTTAAAGGGTTGCTTGCATGGCAAGCATCCCCGCCTTGATCTCTGACTTGATGCGAACGTAGTCCGTGCACCCCTGCACCTGCTCCAAGGGAGATGGCTGTGGCGGCTCTGCCGGCTGGTCGCCCTCGGCTTCAATGAGCTCCTCCAGGTCTGCCTCCAATGTTTCGTCATCCTCGTCGAGCTTGGCATCCCAGTGCGCTTGCTGGCACCCTGTCAGCATGGCCCGACCCTCATCCACGTACCACTGGCTGAAGCATGCTCGGATTTCCTCCGGGGGCCAGCCCACTGAGATCCAGGACTGCAGGAGGCAGCATCGTTCAAAAGCACGTTGAGCCAGGTTTTTGGCGGCGTCCTCGGGGATCGGCTTGAAAGGTACAGGGTCCACCCTCAACTTGGAGTTGAGCTGGCTGATGTGTTTTTTCTGCACACTCAGCACCGCGTCGCGGATGGATGGACTGCCCTGCCATGATGATTTCACCTGCCCATAGTGGTGTTCACAAATCTTTTCTGCCATCCTTGATGGCTTCACCGAGCATCCGGCAGGAGTCCATATACACAAGGCGGCAATCTGTGCGCACAGGCTGCATGAATTTCGGACAGTGGCCAGCGGCAAAAAATGACGGGACCAAGACTCTTTGAACTTGTGACGAGCACTCCACAGATTCAGAAGAAGCAGGTAGTATGCGGACATCGCGTTCAAGAAGATGTGTGTGGAGGTCAGTCCATCACTCCCTTCCGTTGCAGCACTGATCAAGCTGCACAGGAACTGGTACACATGAGCACCTGCGCTGGCAAAGCCGCTTTTAAGCCAGGCAGGATTCAAGCGGTTCAATGCTTCGCGATCTGATTGGAGATCATGCAGCACAAATGCTTTGAAGGAGCAACCGCTTGCAAGGAGCACTGCCAAATCCACTGGCAGGTCTCCATAGTGGACCGTACGGACTGCCATGTGGTGATGCAGCGTCAGTCTCTTCAAGACATGTAATGTGTCCAAGCTGGACAGCATCTTGTGCTCTCCCCATGCCAGGACATGGTATGGGATGAATGGCAAGCCGGCGAACCCGTGGACAGTGCAACGGGAAAAGAACTTTGTCCCCTCCAAAGCCTCTGCCTCAACCAATTCAAGGAATGTCCTGTGGAGCAACATGTTGCAGGTGCCAGCATCATAGCATACACCAAGGGGGGGCACTCCAAAGGTGTCACAAGCACTGGCCAATAACCTGTCGACCAGGTCGAAGAAAATCCTGCCTTTGTCTGCAGCTCCTTGAGGCATGGGTACCATGAGGACCTGCCAGGTCTGGGCCATTGAGTCTGTCCGAGATGCCAGAACGTCCAATGTGAGTTTGGATAAGTGGGAGCTCTCGGTGGGTTGCTTCGGGTCTAGAACACTCCGATCCTCCGATGGATCCCACGATCCCCCAAGCACGGAGACCTCTCGGCTGCCAGCCAAGCCACTGATAAGGTCATGGCTTGGTCGCCAATACGTTTCATCCAGTGCCAGATACCAAGCTCGAGGGTGTGGAACATCGAGAAGTGAACCCAGCACACTCATGTTCCTGTGATTGACAACCGATGACAGCCACAACAGTGCAATAGATATGAATACATCGCCCTACGCACTCGGCCTCATTCCTGGCACCCCAAACTTAAATCTCTCTCCACGGCTCTCAGTGCAAAATGTGCAAAACACCTGTCCTCGCAAGCTTCTCTGCAGACTTGTGGGCCATGAAAAACATGGGGAGCGTGGGGATGTTGAAGTTTATGGAGGCAGGTTTCACTGATATGCCGAAATAGGACAGCAAGGCTTTGGCAGGCTGGCCCCTGCCGAAACTGTAAGTAAGTTCTGCCAGCGTCTCTGCATCCACCAGCTTCCCACTGTTCTGAACAATGCCCCGGCTGGCACGCTCCTGCTTCCGCATGAAGCTGCGCAGCAAGCATGAGACCACGGCATTACCATCCAGCTCCCCCGATGCCACGCGACTGGCCAGCACGAAGTTCTCCTGTCGCACAGTGCCCTCCTCCACAGCGTCGGCGAACTTGGAGGTGAGTGTCCTGTTGCAGGGTGTCCTAAACCCTAAGCCCTAAACCACAGGAGCTGTAAAAACCCCCGTGATAAATTGCTCATCCCTTATCATCGTTATCGTTTTTTTCTTACTTTTCGCTTTACAGTGTTTCCGACGTTTCATTGCTTTGTAGTACAAGCTTAGTACTGGAATCGATGTTTCCGTGAACCGGCTGGGTTTTCATTGATGTGGAGCACAAGCTTGGTGCTGGAATCGATGTTTCCGTGAGCCGGCTGGGTTTTCATTGGTTTGTAGTACAAGCTGGAATCGATGATAATCGATGTTTCCGTGAGCCGGCTCCGTTTTCATTGATTTGGCGTCATTTTACAGGCTACACGCACTACCCCAACCGCCACGGGCAAGTCCTTACAAAATTCAACCACGCGGGGTTTTTACACAACCCCACGAATGTGGGAGGGGCATGGAGGGCCCAGCCTGAGGATATCTCGTTGTTCCTCTCTGGCAGCCTGCAGCGGAAGGGTAGCAATGTTCGCATCAATGTAGGCCTGCAGCCGGCTTGTGCGCCAGTCCATGCGGATCGACTGCCAGCGGTGCTTAATCAACTGCAGCTGGTAGGCTTCCTGCTTCTCCTTGAGGATAGGTTCAATCTCCAAACATCCCGGCCGAGTCTTGTACACATCTCGCAAGCGGAGCTCCGCGCGCATCTGCGCGCGTTCTTGTCTTGTGCCATGAGCCAGAGCATGGCCATAGTTTGCCAGATGTATCCTCGATGTCCATTTGATGGCCTGGAGGCGAAGGTCCCGGTGTGCAGCTGTGTCCAAGCAAGCCATGCACGCCTCGCCTTGCCGAAACAGACGCAGACATTTCTCAGATTTGAGTATGAGGCTGTCGCCTTGGAAACAGAAGAAAAACTGTCGCGAGGTCGCGGAGGGGTCCTCATGGGAGGTCTGCAGGAATCCAGCATTCTGCCACACACGCAAGGCATCTTCAATGTCGTCCAACTCCGGTGCCACGCCAGTGCCTATGCGAATGCCTTGACAGTTTCTCAGCAAGCCCTCAGTTTCGAGGCCTTCCCGCTGCAGCCCTAAGCGATGCTGATTTCTTCGTTCATGAGCCTTGACGTTCTGGAGCCCTGACATGCCCTTTCGGAAAAAGTTCACCTCGTGGCCGCATGCTTTGCACCAGAAGAAAGTGGCATGTGTAGCCTTGTACACCCCGGCCCGTTCTTGTTGAAGCCATCCATCCAGTGTTGGTACCACGCAGTCCTGTTCGCCACATGTCACCACATGGCATGAAAACTCACGACAGTATTAGTATATGAAAGTATTGATTTCCCACAGCCCAGAACTTTAACACTGCTGGCCCTGGAGGCCACAACATGCCACAACAACCCTGGTCCTTGTGTGGACGACCTCGTCCAGAGTACACCGGAGCCGAGGCTGCAGGCGTGACCAAGTCATGTGACGAAACAAACCCAGGCGTGTGAGTGACGGGGGCTGTGGCTCCTGTCGCATCTGCGATGGGCTGGGTCTCAGCAACACCTGCCTGGCGCTGTGACAGCTGCTGCATCAACTCCTGGCAGCTGCCACACTCCACTGCCAAGCCATCTGCAATGCTTGCAACAAATTGTTGATAGTGGCCCTTGCCAATGGCGTCGTGGTTGCGCCAGTGCACCACTTGGAAGCCTTCATTGAAGGATAGCTTGTGTTGATGCAAATCTGCCAGGACTTTGTGTCGTTTCTGATTCGCCTCTTGCTGCTTGCTTGGGGTCCTTGCTCGCTTTTTCAGGGCAGCAGTGCCGGGACCGGCGGGACTGCCAACACCTGCGTCCTGCCTGTGCGCTGCTTCCACAGCTGGCTCTTTGCCAGTGACCTTGCCAGGGTCGGATTGACACAGCCCACGTAGGGAGACTTCGTCAAAGATGGCCGGCGGCAGCTCTGGGGGCCATGTTGCAGAATGACGGAGGCACAATGCCAGCGCTGCTCGTGAGGCCGCTATGACGCGGTGTGCGCAGGACCAGCCATCAATCTGTTTGGGGACATTGGCTACCGAGAGCTCGAGCTGGGTTTGCCAATGATCAGCGACATGCAAAATCATGGCCATGGCTTGGTCCATGATTTCCTTCTTGGCAAGGCCGTCCACCACCACGGCCTTCTGTTGGTGCCGCCTGCAAAAGAGAACAGCCCAATGGCTCTGTGTACATAGGACCGAAATGATCAATTTTGCCTGGGTCTGCACATTGATCAACTGAAGCGACTCCGCATTGGAGCTTGTCAGGATGGCGACGTGTCGTGGCCAAACATCACCAAAGATATTGCGCACTTCACGCACCAGGTGCCACATCAAAGCTCCAAAATGCTGCTGGACACCCATTTGCAGGGGTAGAGGCTCGGGGTGTGCTTTCAGCAGAGCTGCTTCAAGGTCGGCGCATGCGCCAGGTGACAAGGGCGCTTGCGAGCAGCTCTGCACATCATCATCTGCCTGCGCAGGCTCTACTCAAATGAAACGCAAATGAAGGCAGCCTGCCACAAAACTATTTTTGCAGGGGCTTGCAAGATAAGATCAGTGGTCCGTTGAGGGGTATATCAAATATCAGCGGCCGCAACTATAACAGATCACACTCAATCAGAGAACTGCGCTGCTACTCAACCCTATATAGTCCGATATGGGTATTTGGCAAAAATACGGTACCCCTCTTATACCCCAAATCATAAAATTCCCATATAATACGGACCCAAAATACCCAATTTTCGTAAACCCTCCATACAAGTGCTATGTAGCCCCCGATAGAACTGACCGTGTTGGCCTCGAGGTGCTTTGCAAAAGATCCTAGTCCTTATAACTCTAAACCTGGACTGCCCAGTAACCTAGGATGAAAAACGGTGCACTTGTTTTTGAAAGGGGTTTATATGGAAACCTCCCGAAAAGAAAAAGGGTACTACTTTTTCATGGTACGGTACATGACGGTACTTCTGGAACCCTGTCCTGTGGCATCCGGACTGCGGAGCGCCGCGCGATTTCCTTGAACGCACAAACATGGATGGACTACGGCGGAAAGGTTTATGGGGCGCCAGGCGGGGGGAGGGGGTGGGGTGGACACAAGTCAACAGGAACGTACATCTTCAAAAAAAGGGCCTTAAAACGAATGAAGGCAACATGCACAAATCATCCAAAGATATGTGAAAAACTTCGGGCTCAAAGTTTTGCTTAATGCACCAGCAGCCCGCGTGGTACATCATGGTACATTTTGGTATATTTTCGTGTTTTGCTTAATGCACCAGCATTTCACAATATTTCACATAAGCATTCAGAAGGAAGTATGAAGTGTGTTTAACATGGTTTGGGGTGTGCACAAGGTTCAATCCGCAACCGGTTGAGAATTCAACGGTGCGAAGATAATATTTCAGCTTGGAACGGGGAACTCAGTAGTACGGGATCACGGGCTTGGGCGAAGGGTGGGTTTGTGGTGCGGTGGCTGGGCCAAGTTGGGCGGGGGTGGGGGGGAGGGTGCATCGCCGCGCACGGTGGAAGCTCCTGCTCAGTGGCTGGTCAGGTCTGTCTCACTCTGGTATGCGTCGAGGTGTTCTAGTAGGCGCAAAATGGTCAACGGATGTCAATGGCTGCTGTGAATGGGATCATGAATGACACAGCCATACACAGCCGCAGTGATTGAAATGCACCCAAGCATCATCCTTACACCCTGAATCTTTACATCCCTTAGACTTCCTCTGGCCTCAGAAGGCAATCACCGTGGTGTGAAAGGCCTAGCCAGGGCTTTGGAAAGGTTCCAGCGTCGTTGTCAAAGCTCAGGATGGCTCAGACTGAATTGGGGTCTATCACATCAAGGGTCTGGAGTTCAAGATAGTTCAAGGTTTGATCCTGGGATCTGGCATTCAGGGTGTAGTGATTGCAGGTCAGCGGGGGTTTGGGGCTCAGTCTGGGGCTTGGGCCTTGCTTGCATCACATGGCAGTTTTTTGACACCCCCGTTTGCTTCATCTGCCATCACTGGCATCTGACCCAACAGCCCACGCCGTCCCTGAAGATTGGAGAGGACATTACACGACCTTAGTTTCAAGATGTCTCTAGCTGACATGCCACATTCTGAATAGTGAACATTATTGAACCCCTCAGCAGGATGTCACTGGCGAGGGCTGCCCATAACCCGTCTAGCTGTACACTGCGGCCAGACATGCCAAGAACAGGCACCCTATGACTGGTGCTGTGAAACCATTTCCGGCAAGGTCCTGTGCCAAATGGGAAAACTCATCTGGCAACATATCTGCCAACTCCAAAGAACCAAAACCTTGAAGCCTTGCAGCTTGCTCACGTGTAAGAAGAAATGCATGTCCAGCGCAGCTGTGCCAGTAGAGTCCATGGGGCGTTATGCAAGGGATCATCTGACCGACACAAGCTGGTGCAAAATGAATGCTCTGGTCCAGCTGGATGGTGACGGTGGCACGGAAAGGCTGCACCCTCAGCTGAACACATGTCCAGGCTTGGAATGTGTTCCAAACATTTCCAAACGTCTCACTTCACTGAACCGTGACACGTGACACTGAGAGCGGATGCATGCAAGCCACTTCTTGCACTGTACCATTTCAGCATACTTCACAACGAGCAAGGTCTGGGCGCGGCAGGTCAAACGTCGAAAATGTTGATTCGCCTGAAGCACAAGGCACACCGGTGGGAAGCTGATATTTTCAAATCTAGACGATATTTGACGATGTTGTACGATGTTCTACAGTCTTATGGTAGATTATGGTAGATTTACTTTTTTCTCAATGGCCCAACCTTCAGACCGCGCAAACATAGTCCAAGGACTTTGTGGGAGAGCTTTTTCTTCTTGATCCACTCCAAGGTCCGTTTGGGCCATTTCATTCTTTTGGAGTCTTTCGGCTGCGGTTTTCTGCGGTGTCCTTGCTCAGCATTCAAATGGCACAAGAACGCGGACAGGTTGTCAAATTTCACCCTGATGTGCTCCACATTCTCAAAAGCCAGAGCTAACTTCTTGGGGCCACAAACCGTGGCCAGCATGAACACCATATAAACCCGTCGGCGTCTCTGAGGTAGCCAGTCTTTCGAATCCAGCACTTCAGCTTTGCCACAGTACCCTGCTTTCTCCATCTCATGGCATCTTAGCTGTATTTCAACAGCCCACTGGGTGCAGCATGGTGCGGCCCAAAACCACATGTCCAGTAGAAACAAATTCAGAGCCTTTGAATATTTTTGAGTCTAGCTAAAAATAGCTAAAGAATGTCCGCCGACCTTAAGTGGCGTGTTGGGCACTTGTGGGGACATGTGGGGACGAACCTCCACCTCGCCCCCTCCACACCCTAAAGCAATGCTCTCGCTACGAAAGGAAATGGTTGATTGCCACGAAGGACGACACAAACCGAGGGCGCCGCTTCGGGTATCTAAACCCTAAACCTCGACTGCTGGGACATGAATGTACATCAGCAGCCGAGTGACATGGTGTCCCAAGGCCTGGCCCCATCGTCACAAGACCGGTGATGCAAGACTGCATATACGTTTTCCAGAATTACCAGGGCTGGCTTCCACTCGTCAGCAAGAGCAACTATTTTTCTGAAAGTGTCAGCTGATGTGGAACCTTCCACAAATGCCACTTGTCTCCGCCGGAGCAAAGATAAGTCCTGGCAAGGAAATCCAGCCACAATCACATCGGGCCGTTCGGGGGTGACCAGGGCTTCCTGCTTGTAGCACCAGCAAGGACCAGGCAGGTCAAAGATGTCACCGAACACATTCTCTGCGACAGGCTGGAGCCTACGTGCCAACAGCAGTTTGCGTTTTTTTCGATCCAGTTCTGCAAGCATGTAGTGGATGGCTGGAAACTTCTGATTGTTCCACTCCTCAGCATCCACAAAGCAACACAATGCAACACATGCATTGCATGACCTGTCCATGAGTTTGTTTTAAATATTGCTTGATGGTCAAAAGATGCTGCTCAGGCCCAAGGTCCGGCATCAAAGCATGCAAGACCATGTGCAGAACATCGAAGCCCGCACAAAGTGAGGCAACCCGCAGCCGGAACTGGCTTTGAAGCAGGTCAGGTCCTACCAGTGAGCAAAGCTTTTGCAACTGCTGTTGCATGTGGCAGGACAGGGAGTACTCGGCCATTGCAGCTCAGGACATCTCAGGACAAGAGATCTTTGATGATATATGTGTAGTGTGAACATCAGACATCACAAGACAACAACCTTTGGCATCCTTTGGGGCTGGTGCGGGGTGGAATGCCTGTCAAATTTCATCATTGTAAACACAAAACTTGAAGCCTTAAACGAATGAAGGCAACATGCACAAATCATCCAAAGATATGTGAAAAACTTCAGGCTCAAAGTTTTGCTTAATGCACCAGCAGCCAGCATGGTACATCATGGTACGTTTTGGCCAGCCCACACGCACAAAGAAGCAGAGTGCTGCGTCCCAGGCCCCAGGAATCCCCCAGGTGATGCAAAATGATACAAGGCACACTTCTTCTATCTTCTTCTTTCCTGTTTTCCGAGGAACTTGCAAAACTGCTCTGCGGATCTCTGCCGCCTTCTGCGGCGTGCTGCTTGCATGGGACTTGCCCTGCCAAGCAACCAATCCATCTAGCACCTCAAAATGCAAAGCAATGCAGCCCAGGCCCTGCTCTGCCCCACACAAACAACACCAGATGAGAAAGGCACATATTGTTCTTGCTGGATACCTGGGACATCCTGGGACTTGCACACTGCCTTGCGCTGTGCTTTTGCACTCAGCTTTTGTGAGACTCATCATGTTTGCTTCGGTGAGCAGATAAAGCATTTCTCGCACAGCAGATGCACCTTGATTGGATTCAATCTATACCCATCCTGCATCTTTCGTTTCTTGGCCGCCATCTCCTCCGCAGGTGTCAGCTTCACTGCCTCAAATTCGAAGATTGCTGTCAAGGGCGTCGATGGGAGGTTCGTTGCGAGGTCGAACACAGCCTTCACCTCAGATCCAAGGGGCTGAACTGAAAGCCTGTCACGGGCGCAGTGCCAGTCGCTGCCAGTTTCACCAGTCTGTAACTGGAATCCTATGTTGTTTAAGGATCATCTACATTTCTACATATTGCTACAGGATATGCTAAGCATTGGCTAAGCAACTTCTGGCCCGGGAGTCCAGCCAAGCCCAGACTTGCCAGATTTGGGGAAGCGGCCATCGTTGTAGTCCATATGAGTGATTCGCTGGATGTTCAAGTTGCTGCCCACAACCTTGGAAAAGGGAGCTGCAGCTTGTTTTTCCTTTAGGGTGTAGGGTTGAGGCTCTGGGCTGGAACTTTGGGGATCTTTGGGGCATTTTGAGGCTTCGATTCTAAATTAAAGGGCAAATCTTGTCACGTCTTGTGGTTGTGGGCTTGGCCAAGAGTGTCTTGTGTTGAATTTAGGTGGAGACTTTCTTGTAAGATTTGGGTTGATGATGGTTGATGGTTCTCACCTTCATCTTGACGATCTCTTTCTTGAAGAACACTGTGGCAGATTTGCTGGCTTCCATCCATGCACCCCGGTCATCGCTAGCAGCCTCCGTGTGGAAGGTTCCTTTTGCGGCATCGAAGGTGAGGAAGATGGTGTTCTTGGGCATGCGCCTCGTCTTCGTCTTTGTGAAGATGCGCAGGGAGGAGTTCTCCGCGCCCAGGACAACCTGCCAATCTGCTGACTCATTCAGGACTGTGCCTTTGCCGTCATATGGCACCACGGCGGTGTCCTGATCCATGTTACCCTTGGTGTCCTCATCCATGTCACCCCTGGTGTCCTCCTCCTCCCCCTCGTTGAGCTTCTCACATGGTTCGTCCGCTATTTTGTCCAGGAGTGCCATCAATTCAGGATCTGAACCCTCATCGCAGTCATCGGTCACACTGGCCTGCTTCTCGGGGTCTGTGTTGGCAAGGGGCTTGGCAGGGGCCTTGACGAACAGCTCTGCTACTCGCGTTGCCTGGAATTCTGTAGCAGCAGGCTGTGGTTTGGCAAGGGCCTTGGCAGACACCTCTGCTACTACCGCTGCCTGGACTTCTGCCTGTGGTTTGGCAGGGGCCTTGGAACTGCAAACCGGTTTCTTTGCCCCAGCTTTGCCTCTTGCAGCAATCTTGGTACCGGCGCTGCGCACATCATAGAAATACTTGATGTTGACAATCTCCGGTTTGGCATGATGTGAGGCGCTCAGCTGGTAGTGCCACAGGATCTCCTGACCACACGCGATAGGAGCTGTGGCCACCAGCTTCATGAAGATTCCAGGCGCTGGGACATCGGTTGGACCTGACGGAAAAATTGCTTGCACATTGCTGGGAACTGCGGGGTAACCGTCCTCGGAGACCGATGAATTTATGAACCGCCACAGATCCGTCCCTGTTGCCTTCAAGGCAAATCTTCGGCTGCGGCCCAAGCCATCCACAACTGGTACAACCAAGACCGGAAACTGTGGAGTAGCACTGTCATCACTGGCATCGGCGAAGGAGTCATGCACCTGCCAGTTCTGCTGTGGGACCAAGACCACATCTCCCGGGTTAAAGTCCACCATTGCAAACAGTCCATGCTCGCCTCACCACAATTTTCAATGGACTGACCGCTAGCTCGAAACACTCAACTCTACATGGCTACATAGGTGCTCAGGAGCTTATTTGCAACAGTGCAGACATAGGTGCCCCACGCACAATCATGAAGCCAAAACATTTCGACACAAATTTCTGCCTGGCCTGGCACCATGATGGATTCAGCCACGAACACAGACTTGAACTGGCGAACCAGCTGAATCGCCATGGGCTCAATGTCTGGCACAGGGAGTGGCCTCACATCCGGCCTGACATTCATGACTGGCTCCAGCAGTATACAAGGGTCATATGCCACCTTGCCACTGCACGCCCGTAGGCTGTCCAAAACTTTGGGCACAGCAGGCATGGCCGGGAATTCGGCAATAACTTCCTCAAAGGCAATTGTTGCCTCACTCTTGGTTTTGTTGAGGCTGGACTGCCGCTGGATGTAGTCAGCTTCCATTGTTGCAAGTGCCGTCTGGGTTGACTTGTTCTCGGTGACGACAACCATGGGGATCTTGCCCAGGACTGTCCCCAGAAGTGTCTCCGAAGACTGTGGCTCATAAAGGACCAGTGCCGACTCGTGACAGAGGTGGTCTACGCCGAGCTGCGCAAGGGTTTGATGAAATCGACGCACAGGGTCCTGATCGAGGGTCAGGCTGCCTCTGGCCAGAGCTTGGCTGTCCATGATGGCCTTGAGCAATGGACTGGCTGCCCTAGCTGCGTCTGCTGTGGCATGGGAAAACAAGAGGCTGGCAGATGACCACTGTCCCTGTGACAGGATGCCCAAGTGCACCCGCGTGTTGCCTGTCTCCTTCAGGGTGCCAGCCATATGGGTCTCCATGGCATTAGCCTTGAATAGCCCGGGCAAGATGATCAGCACAGCTCCTTCACACTGAATCAGCTTCAACACTGTAGTTTTTGCCCACACTGGATACTTTTAGGGTTTAAGGTTTCTTTGTGCACATGGTTGTCCACAGCTCCTGCTGGCTCACACAGCCGGCAACAATCAGTCAAGACCTCTTCAGGCATGGTCTGCATGTCGCACAAGATCAGGACTGGCTGGTCACGGCGCTTTGACAGAAGGGTCTCGGCCAACTTTGTAAAGGGCACTGCCGCAACCGCCCTGCCAATTGCATTGGCCCTGGCCTGGGCTAGCTTCTGCTGCTTCTCTTGGAGGACTCGGGCCAGCTTGGCTTCGTGCCTTGAAACCACTTCCACGCAAGTAGCATGGTTGGCTCGCAGACTGGCAGTGTAGAGGCTCACAGCGGCCTTCCACTGCTTGTCCTCAGCCAATTGATCTGCCTTACCCATCGTCTCAACTGCTTGTTGGAGCTCTACTTCGGCCATGGCTTTTGCCTTGCTCTTCTCACTGGCTTCATGTTCACTGACCTGGGCTCGGACAAAGCTCCATGACTTGCCACACACTGGCAATGCTGTGTTGTAGACAATGGCGTCCAACTTCCCGGACTGAAGGGATAGCGTTAGGCTTGAGAAGTCCACAGTGGGATAGGCCTGGTGGACGGTTGCCATTCCTTTCAGAAATTTGATAGCCACAGCTCGCATGCGCAGGCGAGCTTCTAGGTTCAACCCATCTGCCCGTTGGAGGGTGTAAAGATGCTTTTTGTTGGTGAGCATGAGGCCCTTCTCCACGGCCAACTTCTTGAGCTCACTGAGCCTGGAAGTGTATAACGTTGCACAATGCAGTAAGAAACTGGGCTGGAAACATAGAATGCACCTGAGGGAAACGGCCAAACCCATTATAACCCACTCATACGTTTATCTTAACCAGCAGATACCACCAGCATGTGATTCTTCTCATGTGGCATCGTGTGGCCGAGCCACCAGCGACTGACCATGAGGATCCATTCTTCCTCTGTCTCGATGTTTTCAGACCGGCTGCGCTCTCCCTTGAGCGTAAATCGCCTGAGAATGTGTTCAGGGTTCAAGGTGAGATACTCCGAGATTTGGCACAGGGTCTTTTAAGAGCATGAACCTTGTTCTTGCATGTCGCAAAACTCACTTGCAGGAAGTGGTTCGTCGAGGCACGGGTCACGAAACCATGTCATGGGGACTGGCGCCTCCACCATGTTGTGCTCTTGCGCCCAGGAGTCAAGCCGTTCAACTCCTTTCAGAGGAATCTTCCGCCAAAACTTGGAAAGTGATCCCCAGTCGAACGCTTTCTCCGTTTCAGCAAAGGACTGGCGGATCTCGGACTGCAAATTGCTGATGTTCTCGAAGTGTTTGGATTTGGCCAACTTCAAAACCTCGATCCAGCTGACTGTTGAGGCTTGTGAGAGGGCAAGGCTCTGTCCCAGGCCTTGGGCACAAATCTGCCCAAAGGACATTGGCTGCTTCATTGACACGGGGACGGCCTGCAGCATGGTCACGAGGAAAGCAGGCACCTAAGCCACTGTCACTCACTGACTGTATTTCATGAAGAATGGGGCAATCGTTAGTGACTGTCACTGTGTGACTTCAGGACCGGAGGCTGTGGTCTTGCACAAGTAGTGCACCAGCGCACTCATCCACAAGGCAGTCACTCGGATGTGGCCCTTGATGATGCCGAGGTTGCCGTTCTCGATTCTAGCCAACTGCACCACATCCCAGCTGCGGAACCCCTGGGCAGCATTGAAGTTCATCATCTTTTCACCTCCAGAAACAAACCAATTGCTCAACTTCTAAGCTCAAATCCTCACGAGTGAGTTGTGGACAGTCAGCTCAGACATGCTCAGAAAGAAAATCAGGCATCCCACACATGGCAGCCACAGAGACGCTCCTGTGACCCACATGATTCGATGCAGAGCTTGGCAATGCCAGGATATGGACCGAGCCATCGTGACCAGGATCTGGAAGCTTACCCTGGCAATCGGAACCTTGTTTGCGCAGACACGAAAAATGAATAAGTGAATAAATGAAACTTGTACTCTTGAAATTGCAAGCCTTTGATATCCTTTGCTTGCAAGAATCCGACCAGCTCGGTCAGCCACTCCTTGAAGCCAGCATCAGGGTTCTCCAGTGTAGCAAGGATTGTCCCCGGATTCGCCAAGGCATAGGCCAGTAAAGGATCGTATGAGGGTGTCTCCGTCTGGGCATCCAGAGCGCCCTGCGGTCAATCTGATTGGGCCGCTCTTGCAGAAAACAAGGGGAGAGGAGCGGTTGATTTCTGGGGCTTAAGTCTATTGGACTTACACCCCCACGGCAATTGTGTCTTTTTGTTGGCGAAAAAGTTTTGGCTTAAGTCCGGCGGACTTAAGCCTCCAGAGGTGCCGCACGTCCATGGGGGGCATCAATTTGCTAGACATATCACCATCAAACTGGCTGGCAAACATACGTGCGGCACGTCTTTTGGCTTAAGTCCGCCGGACTTAAGCCAAAACTTTTTGGCCTCAAAAATGGAGATCAAACGTCACTGAAGCACCCACTGGACTTTCACTGGTCTAAACTGGTCTGGAATTGGAAAGCTGTATAAAGCTCTCACATAACCAAACCACGTTTTCTGTCATTTGTCCAGTGTACTTGAGTGAAAGAAACTTTCAAAGCCTGAAAGGGGAAGCCTTTTCTCCGTAGTTAAACCGGATAACTGGATCCAGGCAGCCTTCATTTCATCTTAAGCTATCTCCAGGCCAATGGACTCTAGCCACACACAGATGCTTTCTGAGACAACAGGTCCTCGTCTGCCAGCGGGGGGGGCGAACGGGAACCGTCACCGTCTCCCTGGCAGACTTTGGCTTTAGGGCTAAGGCCTTCAGGTGCAGGGCTTGAAGGGTTAGGTGGCTCAATCGGGTCTGTCAGATGAAAGAGAATCAAAATCAGAAGGCCTCCATCCCAGCCATCAGCAGGATTGGCAAGTTTTGGCTTTCTGCTGCGCTTGGGCCATGACAAGGAGATTCCGGCAAGTCAACAGGAACGTACATCTTCAAAACTGGAGGCCTTCAACGAATCAAGGCAACATGCACAAATCATCCAAACATAGGCATAAACAGGCAGCAGATCAGGCAGACCAGCAATGTTTTTGCAGCCCATCTGCATCAGTCCTTCGACTGATTGGAAAACAAATCCTCCTCGGAATCAAGATCCGAAAGAAAGCAAGGCCCGGGGCTGCAGCGTACATCTTCATTGGTTGTCGGCTTCTTGAAGACGGTTTTGACAACAGCTGCTGCTGCTGGCTTCTTCTGGGTCTTCTTGCTAGCCGCTGGTCTCTTTTTTGCCGCAGAGGCCGCTGAGGCCGTAGAGTTTTTTTTTTTGGGGGGGGCCCTTCTTGGCGCCAAGCTCGCCAACCTCGCCAAGGCACAACGTCGTAGTATCAACATCATCATCAGCCAGCCGCTCGCCACGGTCGTCAGCAGCCCCTGTTGCATTTGACATGGCGGACAAGATTACGTGGGTGGCTGCTATACGGTCTGCAGCGGCTGCGTTGGCGGCGGCAAAAAAATTCGGCAAGAGAAAAAAAACATCTGTTAGGGTTTAGGCTTTAGGATGCTTTAGGGTTTAGGGCGAGGGGATGGGAACTGGAAGCACCTGACTCACCCAACTCAGTTTTGTACACCGCTTGCACCGTTAAACCAGCACGACACAAACCTCAAAACCCTGTTTCCGACAGGCAAAAGAGCTCACGAAATTTACGCGGGAACTTCGGTGATGATACCTAAACCAAGGCCCGAGGTCGCCGAGGCCTAAACCCTAGGAGAACTGGAGCCCTATAGCCTATAGGCTAGGAGGAGGCGCCTACTACACAGTTCAACTTCGCACGAGAACGTGAGTGATGAGGAGCACCTATACACTGCCTACACCTGCACATTGCAACTGGCCTGGGTCGCAGTCGCAGATGTCGAGAGATCTGTTGGAACTTCGGCGGGGGCTTTCGAATCGGGTCCTTCTTGCACAGGTGCCTGCGGCATCGTGATGGTACCAAAACCAAGGCCCAAAGAGATGCCTACTACACAGTCCAACTTCGCACAAGAACGTGAGTGACGATGAGCACCTACACCACCGACACCTGCACATTGCAACTGGCCTGGGTCGCAGTCGCAGATGTCAGGAAATCTGTGGGAACTTCGGCGGGGGCTTTCGAATCGGATACTTCTTGCATTGGCGCCTGCGGCATTGTGATGCTACCTAAACCAAGGCCCAAGGCCTAAACCCTAGCAAAACTGGAGCCCTACAGGCCCTATAGCCTATAGTCTATAGCCTATACCTGTAGCCTATAGCCTATAGGCCCTATAGGCTATAGGCCCTATAGGCTAGCAAGTAACCAGGCTTACTGGAGCCCGCGCTGCACCCTACAGCAATAAAATCTGGGCGGGGTTGGGGACTGTCGGCCTGCAACTCTGATGCCTCTTGCGTCGGAGGCCCCTAAGTTCAATTGGGCCCAGCTGCATTAGAGTATCTTGGAAGCCAAAAAGGCTGGATCTCATCAGCTTGGGCCATGCTGGGCCATACACTTTTCAACAAAATTTTCTCTGCTGCCAGCAAGCTTGAACATGCGCGGACCCCCCGCAATCTTCAAGCATTTTAGGTGGTGCATTAAGCAAAACCAGCTTGAACATGCGCGGACCCCCCGCAATCTTCAAGCATTTTAGGTGGTGCATTAAGCAAAACCACCACCCCTGTTTATGCAAAGACCCATAAAACGTGATTTTGGAATAAATGCACCCAAAATCAAGAATACACACAACATGAAACACACTCTGCTGGACAAGTCCACTCTGCGCGCCTTTCAAGATGAAATTTTCTCTGTTTTCGGTACACGATGGTACACGGTTCAAATTGCAACCAGTTGCGGATTGAACCTTGTGCACAAATCAGGCGGTTAGAAGCTCTTGCCAATTTCTGCACAAGGTTCAAGTCACAACGCGTCACAACCAGCTGCGGATGAACACTGTCCCAGATTGTCCTTGTCTTAGAATATCTTAGAAGCCAAAAAGGCTGGGCCTCATCAGCTTGGGCCATGCTGGGCCATACACTTTTCATCACCTTTCAAGATGAAATTTTCTCTGTTTTCGGTACACGATGGTACACGGTTCACATCGCAACCAGTTGCGGATTGAACCTTGTGCACAAATCAGACGGTTTGAAGCTCTTGCCAGATTTGTGCACAAGGTTCAATTCACAACCAGCTGCGGATGACCAGTGTCCCAGATTGTCCTAGTCTTAGAGTATCTTAGAAGCCAAAAAGGCTGGACCTCATCAGCTTGGGCCATGCTGGGCCATACACTTTTCATCACCTTGCAAGATGAAATTTTCTCTGTTTTCGGTACACGATAGTACACGGTTCACATCGCAACCGGTTGCGGATTGAACCTTGTGCACAAATCAGACGGTTTGAAGCTCTTGCCAGATTTGTGCACAAGGTTCAATTCACAACCAGCTGCGGATGAACAGTGTCCCAGATTGTCCTTGTCTTAGAATATCTTAGAAGCCAAAAAGGCTGGGCCTCATCAGCTTGGGCCATGCTGGGCCATACACTTTTCATCACCTTTCAAGATGAAATTTTCTCTGTTTTCGGTACACGATGGTACACGGTTCACATCGCAACCAGTTGCGGATTGAACCTTGTGCACAAATCAGACGGTTTGAAGCTCTTGCCAGATTTGTGCACAAGGTTCAATTCACAACCAGCTGCGGATGAACAGTGTCCCAGATTGTCCTAGTCTTAGAATATCTTAGAAGCCAAAAAGGCTGGGCCTCATCAGCTTGGGCCATGCTGGGCCATACACTTTTCATCACCTTTCAAGATGAATTTTTCTCTGTTTTCGGTGCACGATGGTACACGGTTCACATCGCAACCAGTTGCGGATTGAACCTTGTGCACAAATCAGACGGTTTGAAGCTCTTGCCAGATTTGTGCACAAGGTTCAATTCACAACCAGCTGCGGATGAACAGTGTCCCAGATTGTCCTAGTCTTAGAATATCTTAGAAGCCAAAAAGGCTGGGCCTCATCAGCTTGGGCCATGCTGGGCCATACACTTTTCATCACCTTGCAAGATGAAATTTTCTCTGTTTGCGGTACACGAAGGTACACGGTTCACATCGCAACCAGTTGCGGATTGAACCTTGTGCACAAATCAGACGGTTTGAAGCTCTTGCCAGATTTGTGCACAAGGTTCAATTCACAACCAGCTGCGGATGAACAGTGTACCAGATTGTCCTAGCCTTAGAGTATCTTAGAAGCCAAAAAGACTGGACCTCATCAGCTTGGGCCATGCTGGGCCATACACTTTTCATCACCTTTCAAGATTGAATTTTCCCAGTTTTCGGTACACGGTCCAAATCGCAACCAGTTGCGGATTAAACCTCGTGGACAAATCAGACAGTGCGCACACAGCAGCAAAAGTAACACAATGTAACATGATGTAGCATATTGTAGCAGTAACCAGGCTTGCTGCGCCATGATGTCTTCGATGCCTGGGACAGTGTTTCGGCAACCTGCTGCTGCCCGCTGCAAGCCTGACAGCCCATCTTTGCGAGGGCATGCTTCAATGGAGAAATGCAGCTGAGAACTTCCCAATGTCAGACACTCGGCTCAGATATTTCTCCCCGCTAATCTTTTCCCCAGCGCGACAATGCGACATGACGCGGCCTGCAGACATGCTATGACATGCTGGAGCTCCGGTAGTTTCTGGCAGTTTCTTCTAGTTTCTTGGCTGCAGCTTCGGGTTTGGGGTCAGAACCTGAGGCCCAAGAACTGCACCTGGAACATGTGCACGTAGGGTTGGGGTGATGGAGCGAAAGTGCTACAGCCAGCACGTCGGCACATGTCGGCACGGCCCGGCCATGACTGCAAGCAGGGTCGCAGATGGTCGCAGCAGGCGGTATGCACTGCTGCGACGGCCCCCAGTACTAACCCAAACCCTTTCGTTTCAAGTTTCAAGATGTTTCACGACTACCGGAAAAAATGCGGTCTGCAATGGTCTGCACTGCCAAGAAAGGGAATGTACGGGGTAGCTGATGATAGCTGCACGATGCTGCATGGCAGCCCCTGCCTGCCACATCGGCAATTCCAAGTTCACATATGTTCACATCAGGGCCACAGTCTGAATGTTGAGGTTCAATGTTTTCTTCGAAATCAATCAACCGCAAGTCCTGCGCCCGGGTGATCTTGGATGTGCTATGATGTGCTTGGCACTCCACACACTTGGAAGCACCGCGCGCCCACACCGTCTTTTTGCCCTGAGGGCGGCGGCACGGCAAAACACGGCAGACAGACACGCTGGAACTCTGGTGGTTTCTTCTAGTTTCTTGGCTGCAGCTTCGGGTTTGGGGTCAGAACCTGAGGCCCATGAACTGCACCTGGAACATGTGCACTTTGGGTTGGGGTGATGGGGCGAAAGTGCTACAGCCAGCATGTCGGCCCGGCCCGGCCATGACTGCAAGCAGGGTCGCAGATGGTCGCAGCAGGCGGTATGCACTGCTGTGACGGCCCCCAGTACTAACCCAAACCCTGTCGTTTCAAGATGTTGAGCTATTCAATGACCAAGTATGGGACCGGTGCAATCATTCAAAGCATTGACAAAAATGCACTTGTAGCGAATGACATTGTGCCGCTGAGCTTTTTTGGCAGCGATGAAGCGGGCCTCATAAACTTCTGGGTCTGACAAACAGACGGACTGCACGAAGCCATAGGCCACCAAAGCGCAAATAGAGTCGTTGTTGAGCGCTGGCAAGACAGTGCCACTGCTGCTTATAGCTTGCACAAGGGCATGTGCTTGGGCCAGGACACTGTGAGCCCCTGCTCGTCCTGCCAGGTGACACAACAGCTTGTACTCTGCATCCACCTGCTCCTGCCATTCCTGACTGTCGTGGTTCTTTGCCTCTGCAAGCCCACTGACACAATTGTGATCCACAGATCCTGCAGCCGCGACTGAGCCAGTTGATTTTTGGCATCCATAGCGGTACTTCCGCACAAGATCAGGTGAGGTTTTCGTCCGGACACGACAAGCAGGGATCTTTCGATTATGGGCCCCACGGCGGCATTCCCTGCAGTTGACGCACACCCGATCTCGTCGGTAAGTCCGGGCACCGCATTTTTTCAAGCACAGCCAGGGCATGGCAACAAAAGTGTCACGTGCTGCAGGTGTGTGAAGGCTGTGAAATTTGTGAAAGCACAGAAAGTAACCCTTATTACATTTACTGGTTTGTCTTGTCCCCTGTGTTTGCTAGTAAGATTTAGCAATGCCTCTTCCTCGCCCCTTAGACTCGAGCCCCTCGTAGCCTTGCCACGCTTTTGGAGTTTCCCCACCCACCCGGAAACACATAGGATCACGCAGGGCTTGGGGTTCAGGACTTGGGGTTTCGGTTCCAGGGTTAAGGGTTGCAAGTGCCCAGGCACAGAAGAAGTTGGGCTCGGACTCTGCCTATTGCTACATCCTCGCCATTCCTCGCCCAGCTCACAGCTGAGACGGTTTAGGGTGCAGGTTAGCAGTGTTAAGTTCTTTGGATTTAGTCCGGCTTCCTATCATACCTTTGTTCCTGCATCACCTGCCTGCTGCTGCTGCGGGGAGCTTGGAGGAGCTGTGGGGCGCCTCCAGTCGCTGTGGCACAGCGGAGTTGTGAGTCGGCATCCTTCAGGGAGGCAGTCATTGTCGATAGCGGCCATCTAAGATCTCAGTCCATATCAATTTCTTCGGCAGTGGAGAAGTAGGTTAGATAGGGCTCAGAAACCCCCGACTCCCCTCCTGAGCCCTTGCTGTGCCAGGAACTTGGGGACAGGCGCCTATTTAGGCCTGAGCCCGCGACTCTCCATGGCCCCGAAAGAATCCTAGAACCCGAAACCCGCAACTCTCAACCCCTTGGAGAGCCGGGCGGCTGGCTTGTGGGCGGGCTGCTGCGAGGAGGCAGGTGCCGAGGCGGCGCCTAGGGTTTAGGGCTTGGGGCTTGGGGCCTGAGCTTGGGTTTAGAGTTTTAAGTGAGGTTCCGGAATTAGGGGGCGCTGTGGGATGCCGTGGGGAGGTTCGCCCCACTCAGTGGGCCCTGCTTGAAGCCTTCAGCCTTCGGGCCTGGACCAGGCCAAGCTGATTCTAGGCGATGATGCAACCGTTCACAGCAGCAGGTACAGTGACGAACTGAACCCTAAACCCTAAACCCTATATGTTATATACCCTGAATAACCCATAGTTTTATTCTGTTTATAGGGCCCCCAAATCCCCTAGAGATGGTCTTAGAGTGCTGAAAAGATGCATGGGCCCTCGACACAAAGGGGGCCTTGCAATATGCATGCTTTTCAGTCAATCGCATCAACAGTTTAGGCTTGGGGGTTTAAGGGGTTTAGGGATTAGGGTTTAGGATGTAGGGTGCAGGAGTCAGGGCTTAGGATTTCATAAACCCCTGAAACCTATGCCCTAAGTACCCTTGGCCACAGGACGTCAGGCGCAGGCACAGCACGGAATCATCTGTGGCGGGGAGGACGGACTCGCCCGCAAGCCTCCAAGGGAGGAGAGCTTTCCGCGACAAGGCCATCTTGCGGTTTTGGGTTCAGGGTTTAGGGTTTAAGGTTTAGAGTTTCGGGTTTGAGGTTTAGGGTTTCCAGGGTTGCTAGGGTTTCCAGGGTTTAGGGTTTAGGCAAAACCCTGAACTTCAAAATGGCAAAGCCCAAACCAAAAATCAAAAAAAAAACAACTAAACCCCGACAGACTATATCCCTTAAAAGCCCAGATCTTGTAGGAATCCTGCTCACGGGGCGGCAGAAGCCTAAAACCTTTTGCTGAGGGCATTCGGTTTTCCTGCTCATGGTTTAGGGTTTAGGGTTTGGGGTTTGGGGTTTAGGGCTTAGGCTTTGAGGTTCAGGGTTTACAGTTTAGGGTTAAGGGTTTAGGGCTCCTACTCCCTCAACCCATGCTCTAAAAGCGCGAAAGCCCTAAGCCCTAAACCGTAACCCTAAACCCTAAACGAAACTCTGAACCCCTAAACCCTAAACCTTATAACATCTTATAACCTTATAACCCTTGGCCCGTAATCTTCTAAACCCTAAACCTTATAACTTATAACCCTTAGCCCGAATTTAGCGTTGAGGGAGTTTATTAGGGTTTACAGTAGGGGGTTTGGGGTGTTGTAGGGTTGAGGGAGCTTAGGTTTTAAGGGTTCGGGGCCCATGGCTTTAAGGGGCTCGAGCCCTGTGCCCGACATGATCGGCTACAGACATTCCAGAAATGGAACTGTAGGGCTCGGGCGTAGGGTTTGGGGCTTGGGGGGGAGGGCCTCTATGAATCCTAGGTTGGCCCATTAGACCCTCTGAACAACATTCCTAAAAGAGGTCCTCTTAAATCCAATATGGGAATGGTTTTCACCGCCGCAAATACTCCGCAACGCGCTTTACACATCGAAGGCATCTGGATTCTCCAGGGGCCCCCTTGGCGCACTGAGGGTTGAGGGAGGTTCACCCCACTGGCCCCTTTCAGGGGCAGAGCTCGCTTGGCTGGCATATGCTGGCATGGAGAGCTTGGAGGGGTTTAGGTTTAGGGTTTGAGGTTTGGAGTTTGGGGTTTTAGGGCATTGATTAAAAAGACCCCTGAAGTAAGAAACCTGACACCCATCTGGAGCCTTAAAGCATCCTCAAGCCTCAGCAGAGGAGAATTCGCGGCTAATCTGGAGCCCTAACAGCCTCAGCAGAGTAAAAGCTTTTGCTATTCTGGAGCCCTAAAGCCTCAGCAGAGGAAAAGTTTTGCTGATCTGGAGCCCCCAAGCCTCAGCACAGAAAAAGTTCTTGCTAATCTGGAGCCCTAAAGCCTCTGCAGGAGATTTTGCGCTAATCTGGAGCCCTAAAGCCTCAGCAGAGTTAACAGTAGGGTTTCGGCTTGAGGGTTTAGGGAAGTGATATATTATAGCTCTGGATCTCTCCTGCCAGACATTGGAGACTTGACAACGTTTGTAAGGAAAACTTGTCTCACATCCTTCGCCGCCTGCTGGCTATTACCTGGGAGCGGTCAAAGATGATGGTCGAAGCCGCCGGAAGGCTCGAAATGTCAGGTGCGCAGGGCCCCTTGTCATCCATCGAAATGTTCCGCCCGAGCACGTTCCCAAACAGACTTGCTCATCCCCCACCTGGACAGGGCAATGTTTCGTGTCGGAAAGGTCTGGTGTTGCTTGACGAAGGCCTTCAAGCATCTAATTTTTTTCTCGATGGCCTTCTTGTTGGAGCCGTTGCCTGCCTTGCACGACCCACCCTTGGCAGCAATTGCGGCCCGGGCCTTCTTCAGCCCTGTCTTATTCACCGGCCGCTGGTTTGAGGACTGTGGGACCTTCTTCTCTGTGATCTTCGAAATGGTCTTTCTGGAGAGCCCTGTCGCCATTCGTCGAGCATTGTCATATCCAATTTGACCTCCAGAAGAGGATAGAATCTGCAGGTTGGACTCTAACTTTGTGTTCTGGCACAAAAGAGATGGCTGCAAGAAGAAGCTCAAGCCTGGAAAGCGGGACATCGCAGATGCGACAGCATTGTCGTTGTTGAAACCCAACTCCATTTGCCTCTGTCGATCTCTGTCGTCCAAATTAAATGAGAAGGGTTTAAAAAAGTGCTCATTGTTTCACACTTCTGCACACTGGGCATGCTGGGGAAGTTGGTTAAAGACACCTTGCAAATCAGTCCCCCCCCCCCCCTTAAGCCCCCCCCCCCCCCCAGTCCCTCCCCTGCCAAGGCGGCCGAGACGAAGTGTCGTACGGGACCAACACCGAGAAGTAAACAACCAAGTTTCCACGAACATCCGCCGGTCACATGGCCAGGGCATGAGAAGAACCCACCTCGACCCTTCCATTCCAAGCCGTCGACCACCCTCCAACAAGCCCGCCCAACATTTCCCTCCCAAACCCTAGGCGGTTGATGGCAGTTGCATGCAGTTGCCAAACCCCTGGTTGTGCCAATGGACGCAAAATGGGGGAGTGTCGCCTTTCAAGTGTTCCCCTCGCTTTGCAGGGATTTCGCATCATATATTTGTGCCTCATGTCTGAAGGTGTCGCTTCGGTATGCTTCGGTAACTTTCCAGCTTCTAGCCATTGGCGCACAAAGCCCCATTCTCCATGCACTGCCACACGTCAATGAACATAAACTTTGATTCAATGAACAAGTGCAAAACAGCGCAAACACCAAGTACTGCCATACACTGCCATCCACAATGGACAATTGGGGGTGATGCATGGTGATGCCATGTGATGCCTTGAGTAAAGGGTGGCTAGAATCAATGGATCGGGGGGGGAGGGGGGGCGGGGATGGGCGGGGTATGGCGGGGTTTATCATTGAGGGGTTGACATTACGACTTAAGCCGGCCTACGATGGCCTACGGTAACAAAGCTTAAAGCACTCCCATTGTCATCAAAGTAGCGACAGCACAAACCCCAGGAACTCATCGGACCTGTCTGTCTGCCGCCACAGCCCGGCATGGGCTTGCAGAACATACCCAGCCTTGGAAATCCCTGGGATGGTGGTCTTGCCGTTCCGCCCGTCGTTGCCAAACACTGCACGACCACCCAGTAGCAAGTAAACCCATTGCGGATGTTTCTCGTTGAGTTGCTCGACAAATGCTGCCAGCGCAGGCATAAAGTCCTTGGGCCCTCCATGAGTCTTGTTCACCAGGATGTCATCCTCCACTACCAACATCATCTTTTCCCTGCTGAGTCGCTCCCGGACCAATTTGAGAACAGCCTCGTGGGACTTTTTGCACCCATACTGCCCCCAGAGATCTATAGCCCCCGGCAAGGAAAGGTCCGACACCCGGAGTCTGTCGGTGACACGGGAAGACGTCGTCCTATCCACTTAAGTACCAAGAAACTGCAAGTACAAAACTGGCAAGCAAACGAAACGGAAACAACGCAGCAAATGAGATTAAACATCTCCCATGCTCTTAGCCAAATGTCTCATCGTATGAAATTCTCCAGTGCTTCCCGCATTTCCTCACCCTCCCGCCGGACCGATGCAAAACTCTGCCGTCGACTGCAGGAAAAACTTTCGTTTGGGCAGCGGAAAAGCCGCAAGCCCGGAGGAGCTCGAGGGTGGTCTTCCTCCGCTGCTTCTGCCGCTCCAGGTTGATGACGAACACGAAGATGTTCGCCAAGGTGTGCAGAACAGTCTCCATCACACAAGCCAGAGGCTCCGAAGAGAAAGCAGCCGTGTATAGCTGTATGGCCGTGCGAAAATGTGCGAAGTTTTCCCGGCTTCAGGGCGCGAGGGCTTAAGCGCTAAACTTCCAAAGGCTATAACTGTAAACTCGCGGTGCTGAGCTTCAAAACTTACACCTAAGCCCGAACCATCCCGAACCCGAAACCTTCAAGCCTAGACTCTACACCCTAAACCATCACCTCTGCAGCAGATCCTCGCCGCTGAACTGCAGATAGATGCAGGGAAGGTATATATGGGAAGATATAGGGTACTGCTTTAAAGGGTATATATAGGGGGATATTGGGTACTGCTTTAGCGGGTATATATAGAGAGATAGAAAGATATATAGGGTACTGCTTTTAAAGGGTATATATAGGGGATATAGATATAGGGTACTCCTTTAAAGGGTACAAGGGAGGTTGATGGTGCTACTAAGGCTCTTTGTGAAGCGAAGAGGCCCTCAGAAATCAAAAGTGCACACCCCAAACCCTAAACCCCAAGCCCTAAGCCCTGTGTCCCGCCCCCTTTCAGGGCGCCTTGGCTGGTGCCGACATGTGCCGACCTTTTGCCAGGGATGGGGCTGACGGGCAGGCAGAAACCAAAAGAAAAACCTTCCCCGCAAGCTTCTCTAAGGTTCAAGATGGTTCAAGCTTCTTTAGGGTTTATGGTTAGGGGCTTTAGGGTTTAGTGTGGGGGGGGGGGCTTTAGGGTTTAGGTTTAGGGTTTAGGGTTTAGGGTTCTAGGTTGGCCGTAGAAACCTCCTGAAAAACATTCCTGAATAAGGTTCTGGTAAACCCAAACCCTATACGCCCTAACCCTTACCACCACCAGACTAGGCCTGCATTCGTCCTCCTGCTCCGCGGGCTTCTCATTCTCGCTGGGGCTGTCACCTAGGACAATACCCCTTTCGGGTTGAGCGTCAAGGGTTAAGAGGGTTAAGAGGGTTGAGAGGGTTTAGAGGGTTTAGAGGGTTTCTTCCTTCTTGAAGTTATGGCATATAGGGTTGCTACTTGTGGTTTGGGGCTTAGGGTTTGGGGCTTAGGGTTTAGGGTTCAGGGTTATGTGCTACTGCACGTTCGCGGGCGACTCGAAAGCCCTAACCGCACCAAAAACCCCAGAACCCTACACCTCTAAACCCCAAACACGTACTAAACCCTCCGCCTGTACCAGGCGCTCACTCTGGGAGTCCAGAGCACTGGTCGCCTCGTCTTGGGATGTAGGATTTAGGGTCTAGGGCTTATAGAGTTCAGGGTTTAGGGTCTACAGGGTTTAGGGTTTTAGGGCTTAGGCTTTCAAGCTTGCTCTCATAGGGCGTAGATGCTGTGAAGGTTAGGTTTCGGAACAAGCTCGAAAGCTTCGGATGTGAGGAGCGAAGAGCAGCATTGGCCCGATGGCGGAGGGCCAAAAAACATTTTTCTCCCACCCCACGCTGTCCAAGGCGGCAAGGCCACCCAAACCTATTCCTTTTAGGGTAAGGGGCAGGGGGGCAGAGGGCCAGGGAGGGGCCAGGGGCAGGGAGGCCAGGCAAGACCAGAAATTGAGGGGGCCCCCCCCATGTTGCGGCACCGTGCGGTGGGGCAGGTGGGGTCGGGCGGGGTGGGTCCCGGAACGGGCCTCCTGGGGGCTTCCCAGGGCCGTCGGACGGACCCAGTTCAAGAGCGGGGTGGGTCCCGGAACGGGCCTCCTGGGGGCGTCCCAGGGCCGTCGGGCGGACCCAGTCCAAGAGAAGTGGGGCGGGTCTGGGAATGTCCCGGAACGGGCCTCCTGGCCCAGGGCCGGAGCGGTGTCCCCAGGGGGGATCAGGCGTGGCGGCTGATTCAAGATCTAGAACCCTGCAGCGGACACTGCGCGCGACAAACTATGCAGGAAATCCTTCACTCCCCGAACAAAATCAAAGAACCACGCCATATCACGCCATGAGAACAAGGAGCGCAGGGTCTTGCAGGCTCGGGTGGAGAATCCGCCATGTCTTCAACTAGGCACACAAAATGTGCGCTCGGTCCCCCACTGTCGATCGTCAAGGGCTGCAGGCTCAGGGTGTTTGGGTTTGGAGTTTAGAGTTGGGGTTTAAGATGTTTTAGGGTGTGGCAAACAGCAGAAGTGTTAGGGGATGTTAGGGGCTAATGTCTGTAGGGTTTGGAGTTCAGTCTTCCAAAAAGCCATCACATGCCAGCAGTCTCCCCCCAAAATGGGCTGAGCCCTCGCCCAAAAATACCCAAACGAAACTATCACATTTCCAGCACCCGACAAACATGATGCTGGCGGTTTTGCTTAATACACCAGAAGACACACGAATACTGCTGCGTGGTCGGAGGCTTTTGGGTGGCGCATTAAGCAAAATCACGCTAAAAAAAACAAAGCAAATCTCGACAGAAAATGAGGCGGGAGGGTGGAGAGGGAGAGAGCGGATGACAGTGGGACAGGGAGACAGACGTATATAGACAGCCGAGGTTCCGTCTCCATGGCCACACCAGTTTGCTCCTCTGATAGCTTGGGCACGCATGCTCCAGGCAAATGACATCACATGACACATATTCCAAAGCCTAAACTGGCAAATGCTGGAATCCTGAACCTTAAAATGTCCTAAACATCCCTGACCAACCTAAAACATCATAAAACATCCTAACCCCACGACTCACTGACCCCGCAACCCCTCCTATGAAAATCCCTGCCGGATCCTGCCGGTCCTCCTGAACTGACACCTTGGACAGGTCTGCAGCTGCCTCACATGGGATGGGTAGAGTTTGGAGATGGATATAAACAGATCATGAAATTTCATGAACAAACCCGCCCAAACATCGCAAAACACCACTTCTCTCCAGCTGAAGTTTTAGGATCCGAGGTTCCTCATCTTCCGTCTCCATGGCCACACCAGTTTGCTCCTCTGATAGCTTGGGCATGCTGGGGCACGGGCATGCTCCAGTCAAATGACATCACAATACATCACATGACACATATTCCAAAGCCTAAACTGGAAAAATGCTGGAATCCTGAACCTTAAAATGTCATAAAATGTCCTAAACATCCCTGAACCAACCTGAAACATCATAAAACATCCTAGCCCCACGACTCGCTGACCCCGCAACCCCTCCTATGAAAATCCCTGCCGGTCCTCCTGAACTGACACCTTGGACAGGTCTGCAGCTGCCTCACATGGGATGGGTAGAGTTTGGACATGGATCTAAACAGATCATGAAATTTCATGAACAAACCCGCCCAAACATCGCAAAACACCACTTCTCTCCAGCAGAAGTTTTAGGATCCGAGGTTGTCCTAAACATCCCTGAACCAACCTAAAACATCATAAAACATCCTAACCCCACGACTCACTGACCCCGCAACCCCTCCTATGAAAATCCCTGCCGGTCCTCCTGAACTGACACCTTGGACACGTCTGCAGCTGCCTCACATGATCTCACATGGGATGGGTAGAGTTTGGAGATGGATATAAACAGATCATGAAATTTCATGAACAAACCCGCCCAAACATCGCAAAACACCACTTCTCTCCAGCTGAAGTTTTAGGATCCGAGGTTCCTCATCTTCCGTCTCCATGGCCACACCAGTTTGCTCCTCTGATAGCTTGGGCATGCTGGGGCACGGGCATGCTCCAGTCAAATGACATCACAATACATCGCATGACACATATTCCAAAGCCTAAACTGGAAAAATGCTGGAATCCTGAACCTTAAAATGTCATAAAATGTCCTAAACATCCCTGAACCAACCTGAAACATCATAAAACATCCTAGCCCCACGACTCACTGACCCCGCAACCCCTCCTATGAAAATCCCTGCCGGTCCTCCTGAATTGACACCTTGGACAGGTCTGCAGCTGCCTCACATGGGATGGGTAGAGTTTGGACATGGATTTAAACAGATCATGAAATTTCATGAACAAACCCGCCCAAACATCGCAAAACACGGTTCCTCATCTTCCGTCTTCATGGCCGCGCCAGTTTGCTCCTCTGATAGCTTGGGCACGCATGCTCCAGGCAAATGACATCACATGACACATATTCCAAAGCCTAAACTGGCAAATGCTGGAATCCTGAACCTTAAAATGTCCTAAACATCCCTGAACCAACCTAAAACATCATAAAACATCCTAACCCCACGACTCACTGACCCCGCAACCCCTCCTATGAAAATCCCTGCCGGTCCTCCTGAATTGACACCTTGGACAGGTCTGCAGCTGCCTCACATGGGATGGGTAGAGTTTGGACATGGATTTAAACAGATCATGAAATTTCATGAACAAACCCGCCCAAACATCGCAAAACACGGTTCCTCATCTTCCGTCTTCATGGCCGCGCCAGTTTGCTCCTCTGATAGCTTGGGCACGCATGCTCCAGGCAAATGACATCACATGACACATCTTCCAAAGCCTAAACTGGAAAATGCTGGAATCCTGAACCTTAAAATGTCCTAAACATCCCTGAACCAACCTAAAACATCATAAAACATCCTAACCCCACGACTCACTGACCCCGCAACCCCTCCTATGAAAATCCCTGCCGGTCCTCCTGAACTGACACCTTGGACAGGTCTGCAGCTGCCTCACATGGGATGGGTAGAGTTTGGACATGGATCTAAACAGATCATGAAATTTCATGAACAAACCCGCCCAAACATCGCAAAACACCACTTCTCTCCAGCTGAAGTTTTAGGATCCGAGGTTCCTCATCTTCCGTCTTCATGGCCGCACCAGTTTGCTCCTCTGATAGCTTGGGCATGCTGGGGCACGGGCATGCTCCAGTCAAATGACATCACATGACACATATTCCAAAGCCTAAACTGGAAAATGCTGGAATCCTGACACTTAAAATGTCATAAAATGTCCTAAACATCCCTGAACATCATAAAACATCCTAACCCTACGACTTACGACTCACTGACCCCGCAACCCCTCCTATGAAAATCCCTGCCGGTCCTCCTGAACTGACACCGTGGACAGGTCTGCAGCTGCCTCACATCAGATGGGTAGAGTTTGGAGATGTTTGGAGGAATGCTGCGGCATGCCTTCTCAAATACCCGCTCATCTGGCCGTGATTTTGCTGCCTGCCGAAGACCATCTGACACCTGCAGCACAAGATGGTACCACAAGCAACAGTAAGGGTGTTTATATATATATATAATGATATATATATATATATATGCAAAATTCAGCAAACGACGCCTGATGAACTTTGTGGGCTTTGGCAAAGCGGTTGGCCTTCGCGATTCGCAACACTTGGCAGGTCAGGACAGAAGAAGACTGGTGTCAAGAACAAAGCACGCAGTCCTTGGCTCGAGAGTCCAGCTTCCCTGAGGAGCACTTCTCGGACCGGAACTCGTAGTAAACTGGGAACGATGAGCAAGGAAGTTGGAGCTACTGTCTTGATTCAAGTCCCAGGTGGTCAATTGTCAATGGTGTAAAATGGTGCAAATATGTAAATGAGCCCGTGGCAGTCGCCACCGTCGCCGCACAGCCGGCGCTGGTACAGCACGATCCACATGGCTTTCTTCGTCGTGCACCGTCGTGCAATGTGCTATAATGTGCTATGATGTTCTACATTGTGCTATATTGTTCTACAACAACTTTTTCATCCAGGTCTCAAGATGTCACAAGCCGGGTATCACCATATACTAAAATCCAGCAGCTGAATTTGCAGTCCGACCCGACCCCCCCCTTCCCCCCAAAAGCCTTGCATCAAAAGGTGCCAACAGGCAGTGTCATGCAACCGAACCTTTGAAACCAACAAGGTGCAACTCCTGAAAATATCGCCTAGCCTGACTTTCCTGGACAGGGGCAACTGCAGGGCCATCAGTGACCTACTTTGGCCTTTGATGGACTTGCTGCTCAATGCAAAATCCTTGAAGAGTGATCCTGCAACATCCTGCAACGCATGACACATTGGACCTACATGGCAGGCTTTTTGCAGCACAAAGCCAGGCACGTCGCCCTTTGCGCATTGCATTTCCCCCCCCCCCCCCACCCCCCCCTCCCCCCCCCCCCCACCCTCCTCCTCCCCCCCCCCCCCCCCCCCCCCCCCCCCATTTGCAATTTGCATTTATCGACCCCCCCCCCCAAACAAGGGGAAGCAGGATGGGGGATGGGTTTCCGTGGTTTTACCAAGAGCCCCTACGGAAAGAACCCACGCAAAAACGCCCATAAAAAACCACAAAAAAACCATTAAAAAACCGTAAAAAACCGTAAAATCCATAATTTGAGCTGGCGCGGAAGGGTCACGGAAAGGGCTTCTGCTCTGTGATGCCTTGAACGCACCCTCAAATTCGAAACAGTGCACCTATAATTCCACGGAAAGCCGAAATACGGGAAACTCCCACGGAAAACCCTTGATCTACGGAAAGCCCCCTGAAATCTACGGAAAACCCCTGAAATCTATACGGAAACGCCTCATGTATAGAAAAACCCATGAATTCCGCCCCATCTCAAGCCGAGAAGGGTGGGATTCGGGATTGGAGTTTTCAGGATTGGTTGTTTCTGGCATGCTCAGCCCTGTTTGTTTGGATCAACCCCGAAACCCTTAATGCCCATAATTCTGCACCAATCCTCAAAAACCACTAAACGCCCATAAAACCCCTAAACGCCCATAATTCTGCACCAATCCTCAAAACCCACTAAACGCCCATAAAACCCCTACACGCCCATAATTCTGCACCAATCCTCAAAAACCACTAAACGCCCATAAATATCCGTAATTTCAAGAGCCAAAAGCAGAACGCCCATAAATTTCCTAAACGCCCGTAATCACCCGTATTCGCCCGTAAAAACCCGTAAAAAACCAAACGACCAAAAATAATTGGGTTGTTGGGGTTCCAGGAGTTCTGGAAACCTCTAACCCCAAAATCCCAAGGCCCAACAACCCGCCCTTAACCCTCCACTCTGCCCAAGCCCAAAATCCTAACACAACACCCCCAAATAATAAACTGCACAATCAACCCTACCCCCCACAAGCAGAAAACCTCAAGCCCGAAAGCGCAAAGGATGCTCGGCCTAGCTGGCCGGCTCTTCTCCGTGTGCGCGGACCTCGGGATTTGTAGGGTTTACGGTGTAGGGTGTAGGGTTTAGATTTGGGGTTCAGGGCTGCGGGTAGCTTGCGCGTAGGGCTTACGGTTTAGGGAAGGCGCTAGGATGCTAGGATTTTTGTGACTTGGTGTGTTAGGGCTGCAGGGTACTAGAAAGGGTTTTCAGTGTCTTGTTTTCCTTCTTTTCTTGTTGGGGCGGGGGCGGAGCTCTGGGGCTTCAGGGTGTGAAGGCTTTCAGGTTTTGGATGTCAGGCTTGGGCTTTCGGGTTTAGGTTTAAGTTTAGGGTTTGGGGTTTGGGGTTTAGGGTTTAGGGTTTCGGGTTTAGGGTTTGGGGTTTGGGGTTTGGGGTTTGGGGTTTGGGGTTTGGGGTTTGGGGTTTGGGTTCAGGTTCAGGCATTAGGGATACAGGTTATTAGGGCTTCGGGAAGAAGCCTCACGCAGGTGGTCTTGGGCGTACTGTGAACCTCCGGGATGACTTTACGCCGCGATTAGGGTTTAGGGTTTAGCTTTACCCTAAACCCTAAACCCCTAAACCCTAAACCCTAAACCCTAAACCCTAAACCCTAAACCCTAAACCCTAAACCCTAAACGCTCAACCCAACTTGGAGGTCCATGGGTACTTACTTATACCCCCAATGAAAAGTTTACTTCTTATTTACTTCGAGGACTTGGGGGTTCCAAGTACAGTGTTGCGGTTACAAGTACCCTGAACCTCCAAGTACACATGCTCCACGACTTCTCCATGCCCCCGACCCAAGCAAATCGAGGATCGCAGGCGCCAGTGCGCCCTTGATGATGCAGGAGACCTGCTCAAACCAGCTCCCTAAACCCTAAACCCTGATAAACCTAACCCCTGAACCCTAAACCACAAGTTCCTCTGAAGCTCTATACCCTCAGCCCCAAACCGCCTTGGACTGCACAACTCTCCCCATAAACCCCATACTGGTGCAGAGGAATGCCCCCGCCCCCCGGCTGCACCCCCTACCACAGAGAGGGGGTTTAGGACTGGTTTAGGGGTTGAGGACTAGTTATAAGGGTTTAGGGCTGGTTTAGGGGTTTGGGGGTTGGGTGCTCAGGCCCTGCGCACACGCAGAGCCCTGACACACATCGCGTGCCTTCTTGTGGTAGTTGATTGGCCTTGGTCTTGGCGGGACTGGCCCAGACGTCCCTTCTCCGTGCCGGCCCTAAACCCTAAACCCTTAGGGTTTAGGGTTTAGGGTTTAGGGCTTAGGGTTTAGGGTTTAGGGTTTAGGGGTTTAGGGTTTAGGGTTTAGGGTTGAGGGCCCTAAACCCTAAACTCCCAAACCCTGAACCACAAGGCCGCAAACAGCCAACGGCGTTAGAGCTGAGGGTTTAGGCTTTAGGGTTTAAGGGTGAACAACCCTAAACCCTGAACCCGAAACCCTAATCCCGAAACCCCTGTGTGGCTTAGCCTGGGCCTGGTGGGGTGCCGAGGCTCCTCCAAAGCCCTACAGCACCTTGAACCCTGAATGAGGGTTGAGGGTTTTATGGCTCAGGGTTGAGGAGGTATGGGGTTTCAGCTTGGGTCCGACTGCTTTAATGAACGCCTGTTCTTGGTGCATTAACCTTAGACACTACAACCCTACAACGCTACAACCCTACAACCCAACAACCCTACACTCTAAACCCTAAAGCCTAAAGCCTAAAGCCTAAACCCTAAACCCTAAACCCTAAACCCTAAACCCCACTCTGGGTGGCCCGAACGAGAGCGGCCCAAAAAAGACGGTCACCACCATGAACGAGTCAGGCGGGATGATTCCAACAGGGCGGTCCACCCAGAAGACGCCTGCCGACAGGAACAGCGAAGCGTAAACGTTTACAGGGCTTTGGGTGCCCTTGGGCGCAGGGTAAACCCTAAGCCTTAAGCCCTAAGCCCTAAGCCCTAAGCCCTAAGCCGTAAACCCTAAACCCTAAACCCTAAACCCTAAACCCTAAACCCTAAACCCTAAACCCTAAACCCTAAACCCTAAACGGCTGGCTCGTGGCTGGGGGTCCCTAAACCCTCTCAACCCCTCGAGCCACCTACCAGATGCCCATTCACCGTTGAACAAAAGCACAGCCCGCGAAAGAAGCCTCATGTACGTGCCCCAAGGGTTTGGGGCTTAGGGTTTAGCGGTTAGGGTTTACAGTTTAGGGTAATTTAGACCCCCTTTCAGAAACAGGACGCAGGTTTTGGTTTAAGGTGTGGCTCGGGACAGTTCTTTCAACAGTGTGGCTTGGGTCTGTTTCAATGTCGCACTGCTCTTGCCTAGGCGCGGCCCTCATTTTGGCTAGAAGTCGCGCTTTCCCAGGGCGGGCGCTCTGACTCCAAGCCACCAAGCCCCCTGAGTTTAGGGTTTAGGGTTTGGGGTTTGGGGTTTGGGGTTTGGGGTTTGGGGTTTGGGGTTTGGGGTTTGGGGTTTAGGGCACTGAACCCTGAGTACTCTCATTCTGAAGCCTCTCTGGTGCTCCACGTTCACAAAGTGGTAAGGGGCTGGTCGGTCGCTCTTGTTGTGCAGCTGTAGCCTGGGCGGCCAAGCTTTAGGGTCTAAGGGTTAAGGGGCTTCGGGTGTAAGAGATCTATGGCCTGGTTTTGTCCGGGCAGCATAGAAGATCAGGATAACCGTAAACCCTAAATACCTGTCTGTTGCAGGGCCTTGGGGCCTTAGAGAGGCCTTGAGGGTTTATAGGGTTTGGAGAACACTGCCCTGCTTCCTGGGCCTCATAAGTGAAGGAAAACGTGTACCACTGGATCCCCAAACAGTTTGGGGTTTAAGGCTTAGGGCTTAGGGTTTAGGGTTTAGGGGTTTTAGGAATCAGGGTTTACGGGTTTCCCGAAACCCGAAACTCTCAAGGGGCCATCTATGCAACCATCTGCGGCTCCCACCACCAGAGGTCGAGCTTCGAACTTACGCGGGGCTTCCGGCCATCAGAGGCTGCAGCAAGACCACTCCTGCTCTCCTAGAATCCTAGAACTGGGTTAGAGCCCCAGGTCCTAAACCCCGTACCCTGAACCCCCAAACCTCAAACCCTAAACCCGAAATCCCATGCTCTTCCTTGAGGGCTGAATTTAACGATGAAGGGGCACCCTAGACCCAAGGTGTCAAGACCCAAGCCCGATACTGTAAGTTGCGAACCTAGTCGCCGTGCGCCCAGGTACGTTCAGGGTTTAGGGGGTTCAGGGTTTAGGAGGTTCTTAGGGCTTCAGGGTTTTCAGGGTTTTCAGGGTTTTTAGGGTTTCTGGGAGTTGTTGGTGCTTTTGGGGCTTCAGGGTTGTAGGGTTTTAGAGTTGTAAGGTTCTAGGGTTCCAGGAATTTTAGGGTTGGGCTTTCCGGAACTGCACAAGTTAGCTAGATTCCCCTCCCTCTGCCCCTATCGTAGTCGTGATAGCGTCCGTTGTAGCAATGTGGGACTATGAGCCTCGCGTCTGCCCTTCTAGTTTAGAAATCTTGCTAACCTTGCTGTTCTAGAAAACCTTTGTTTTGACGCGCACCAAGATAAACCTTTCCCAGACAACCCCATTGTCCAAAAGTTTCTCTATGTCTGATCTGTAAACTAGCTTGCGTCTGTCTGCCCTGTTTGAGGGTTCAGGGCTGCAGGCGAGAGCAAAAGAACAAGCTCGCCCCAAAACCAGAAAAATAAACCCACACGCACACAATTTGGCAATCATTCGAAGATCAGAGGTCCCTCCATACCTAGCCCCTAAACCCTAAAACCAAAAAAACCTCGAGCCTAAACCGACTCACCCGGTCTTAGAGCCTTCATGAGGAGACCAGGGTTTAGGGTTTAGGGTTTAGGGTTTAGGGTTTAGGGTTTAGGGTTTAGGGTTTAGGGTTTAGGGTTTAGGGTTTAGGGTTTAGGGTTTAGGGTTTAGGGTTTAGGGTTTAGGGTTTAGGGTTTAGGGTTTAGGGTCAAGCCTCACAGGCACTCTGCGGCCCGCGCGTTCGCGAATAGGTCTTTCCGCTTGGCACTTCGCCAAAGTTCAGGGACCTGCGGCAGAGGGCCTCCATATCCCTGCCCGGGTTTAGGGTTTGGGGTTTAGGGTTTCAGGATTTGGGGTTCGGGGTTTAGGGTTTGGGGTGTAGGGCTTGGGGTTTAGATTTGGGGGTTGAGCGTTTAGAGTCTCAACTCCGGAATCCGCTTTGCTTTAAATCTCCGAACGGTACAGGTTCTGGACTCAATTTCTGCTATGCCTTGGAGTTTAACTAGGCTTTGCGGCTTCGTGCGCCGGGTCTTGCTTCTGAGCTTCAGTCTGCTGCGTGGCTGATTGCATGCAAGGTTCTCCCTAAGAACCGGTCAAGGCCTCGTGCCTCAGCCATCCCCAACCCCTCTGCGAGGTGCCAACACATGCTGTGTAGACTGTATTGCTGTGCTCTTTCTCATCAATGCGAAAACCGCGCTGCTTGCGACAACACCGTCCTCTACACCCCGTACTACAGTACTCAGCCACGCAACGTTGCGGCCTTCTATCCTTCACTGCCATGCGAATGCTTGGCTCCTAAACCCTAAACCCGAAATCCTAAAGACTGAGAGCGACACCTTGTTGACATCAGGACATCAATCGGTCGGCAGAATGCTTTGCATGTGACGACCTGGGCCAGCGAGGGCTTGTAGTTCCTGTTTTGGGGTCCCTGAACGCTGAGCCCTAACCCTAAGCCTAAAGCCTGAAGCCTAAAGCCTAAAGCCTGAAGCCTGAAGCCTGAAGCCCAAAGCCCAAACCCCAAACCCCGAACCCCCAACCCCCAACCCCAAACCCCAAAACCCCAAACCCCAAACCCCAAACCCCAAACCCCAAAACCCCAAACCCCAAACCCCAAACCCCAAACCCCAAAACCCCAAAACCCCAAAACCCCCAACCCCAAACCCCCCCCAAACCCCAAACCCCAAACCCCAAAACCCCAACCCCAAACCCCAAACCCCAAACACCAAAACCCCAAAACCCCAAAACCCCAAACCCCCCCCCCAAACCAAACCCCCCCAAACCCCAAAACCCCAAACCCCAACCCCAAAACCCCACAACCCCCAAACCCCAAACCCCCCCAAACCCCCCAAACCCAAAACCCCAAAACCCCAAAACCCCAAACCCCCCCAAACCCCAAACCCCAAACCCCAAACCCCAAACCCCAAACCCCAAACCCCAAACCCCAAACCCCAAACCCCAACCCCCCAACCCCAAACCCCAAACCCCAAACCCCAAACCCCAAACCCCAAACCCCAAACCCCAAACCCCAAACCCCAAACCCCAAACCCCAAACCCCAAACCCCAAACCCCAAACCCCAAACCCCAAACCCCAAACCCCAAAACCCCAAACCCCCAACCCCAAACCCCAAACCCCAAACCCCAAAACCCCAAACCCCAAAACCCCAAAACCCCAAAACCCCAACCCCCAAACCCCAAACCCCAAACCCCAAAGCCCAAAGCCTAAAGCCCAAACCCCAAACCCCAAACCCCAAACCCCAAACCCCAAACCCCAAACCCCAAAACCCCAAACCCCAAACCCCAAACCCCAAACCCCAAACCCCAAACCCCAAACCCCAAACCCCAAACCCTACACTAAAATATAAAGCAATCCAGATAGGGGCTTATAAGGGAACAGAAAGGTGAGCCAGCTTCCAAGGCCTACGGCCAGAGTACTCCGGCCCATGGCTCAACGGCACTTCCTTTAGCCGTTTAGGGTTTAGGGTTTAGGGTTTAGGGTTTAGGGTTTAGGGTTTAGGGTTTAGGGTTTAGGGTTTAGGGTTTAGGGTTTAGGGTTTAGGGTTTAGGGTTTAGGGTTTAGGGTTTAGGGTTTAGGGCTTACGGTTTAGGGTTTAGGGTTAAGCTTTCTTCCCAAACAGGCGCTCCGCTTGAGGGTTTAGAGTCTAGGGTCCGGGGCAAATTCTCCCGAGCCCGTAAAGTACGGTTCAGGATTGAGGGTTTAGGCTTTAGGGTTTTAGATTTCGGGCTTAAGCCGAATCAACACCTCAACGCTGCTTTCGGGCTGCGGCCAATGGTGTCCCACCAGGTGTGCTGACTTGAAAACGCTGGCAAGCGTACTCCTTGACCGTGTGAGACCTGCCAGCGCTCACAGGGCAGTGAAAGGCCAAAGGCCAAGAGGGCAACTTCTCCCCTAAACCCTAAACCCTAAACCCTAAACCCTAAACCCTAAACCCTAAACCCTAAACCCTAAACCCTAAACCCTAAACCCTAAACCCTAAACCCTAAACCCTAAACCCTAAACCCTAAACCCAGCCCCTAAAGGCTAAACCCTAAACATTAGACATATAGTATGCCTACCATAAAGGGCTTCAGGCAGGATTGCAAGCCTCAGGTTGTTGTTGTTCAACCCTGAGTTGAAGGGCTGGTGACCTGCTATAACTATAACTCATTGGTTTCGGGTTTAGGGTTTGGGGTTTAGGGTTTAGGGTTTAGGGTTTAGGGTTCGAGGCGAGGGGTGTGGGGCTTAGGGCTTAGGAAGATTTGGGCGTGTCCTAAAATGGAGGTACCACCCTTGATGCCACCCTCTTTATACGTTCCATGCGGTGCCACCCCCTTTTACTTTAGTGCACCACTTAGAGAACTACAGAAGCTCTCGCCAAGGAGCTGGAAGTAGAAGGTCATGGAGAAGGTGCAATTCGGCTCCACCTCGGGATTCCCAGTGTCCGAAACCCCAAAACCCTAAGCACTAAACGCTAACCCCTGAACCCTACATGGGGGTTTACGAAAATAAGCGACCCCTAATATAACCCCCAAATGGTAGGACTTCCTGATAAGAAGGACCCCAATCAGGCACCCCCTAATTTCGGAAACCGCAAATGGGTGTGAGGGCTTCAGGCTAAACCCTAAACCCTAAACCGTAAACCCTAAACCCCAAACCCTAAACAAGGCTCCGGGCAGGTAAAGCAAAGACTGGTCGGCTCCAGAACTACGAGTTGCCTGAGAACCCTTTAAAAACTCAAAGATGATAATCCCTTTACTGCCCTATACTGCCCTCACAAGGATGATGCTTTGCTTACTTTTTATTAATGCATTTCGTTTTTTGTTTTTTTTTTTGTGGGGGGGGGAGGGGGTCCGCCACCCTGCGCCCTACCAACAGTAACGAGCGCTAAAAGCCGAACCCTCTTCCAACCCTGAACCCTGCGTAGACCATAAACTCTCAATCTCGGTGTCTCGGATCCCAAATCGCTGAAACCCAAAACCTTCAACCTAGAACCTCAACACATATGGTCCTTGATCTCATGAAAAGCAAAGCCAAGCATATGTGAAAGAAGCCCCTAAAGCCCCTATTTTAAAAGCTGCTACACGCATGCAGACAAATATACATCTATTTATATATATATATATATATGTTTGTATAGCTACCTAAAGCCTCTAAAATTCTAGGTAAAAGAGGCACAAACATCTCCGATAACATAAAGGAACATATAATCTGGAAAGAAGGGATACTCTGCGGGGTCTAAAACAGCAACAAGAAGAACAAGGAGAATGAGTCTTAGCAAACGAAAAAACACCAAACACAACTTGAAAGAGTTCGTCTAACAAAAGGATTAACCATGGATCTCTGCAAAGATTATGCCCATGCATATGTGTATATATATATATCTCTCTATCTATCTATCTCACGGTATATGTATACATATTTTCATAGATGTGTGGACATGCAACATCTACACATATATGTGTGTGTATATATATACGTATATATACAAAAAAGGAACCAACGAACATATGGGGGGGGGGGGTTACGCAAGTTAGGGACCCCCTAGTGGAGTCCCCCAACCAGTAGGATTCCCTTATAGTAAGGAGCCCAATAAGGTACCCCCTAATTTCGAAAACCCCCTAAACCCTAAACCCTAAACCCTAAACACTAAACCCTAAACCCTTATATTGAGAAAAAATAACAGGTCTCGGGCGACTCCGGACTCTGGGCTCACCCAGAAGGCCGAGGGCGGCAAGGGAGCGGTCTGGGCAGGGCGCTGGGGGAGCTTGCGGGTTAAGGGTTGAGGGTTGAGAGTTTAGGGTTTAGGGTTTAGGGTTTAGGGTTTGGGGTTTGGGGTTTGGGGTTTGGGGTTTGGGGTTTGGGGTTTTTGGGGTTTGGGGTTTGGGGTTTGGGGTTTGGGGTCCGGGGTTGGGGGTTGGGGGTTCGGGGTTCGGTGTCTGGGGTTTGGGGTTCGGGGTTCGGTGTCTGGGGTTTGGGGTTCGGGGTTCTCGAGGTTCGAGATTCGAGGTTCGAGGTTCGAGGTTCGGGGTTCGGGGTTCGGGGTTCGGGGTTCGGGGTTTGGGGTTTGGGGTTTGGGGTTTGGGGTTAGCTAAAGAACGCCAAAAACTAAAAGATGCGAATCCCAAATTGCCCTTGTAAGGAAGACATGTTTCAAATTTATTTGGAAGGCTTTTTAAGCAAGTAATAGACAAGGTTAAGGGTATCAGGTTTAGGGTTTGGAGTTGTATAGGGTCTGCGCTGGGGTTTGGGTTTAGCGGCTTAGGTGTAGTTCGGGTGTAAAAAGTTTAGGGAGGCTCGGGGTCGGGGTGTAGGGCATGGGGTCTGGGGTATGGTTTCAGGTTTAGGGTTCAGGGTTTAGGGTTGCGGGTTTAGGGCTGCTTTCAGGTTTTGTGTTTAGGGTCCTTAAGAGCGGAAGGTCCCTCAAGGTTGGCAGGGGTTGGGAGGGGAGTGAAGGGCCCTAAGCCCTAAACCCTGAACCCTCAACCCTAAACCCCAAACCCTCAACCCTAAAGTCCCAAACCCTAAAAAGGGATTCAGACTTTTTGCCCAGCCTGGCCCTGAAACCCTAAGCTGGGGGGTTTCTTTAAGGATTTGATCGCTCAGGCTGTTCTGCTGGGGCTTGGTTTCCAAATTAAACCCTTAACCCCCCAAACCCTAAACCCCAAACCCTGAACCCTACACCCTAAAGCCCTAAACCCTTAACCCTAAACCCTAAACCCTAAACCCCAAAAGGACTCCAGGAGCCCATTCTCTGGTCTCAGAGCCCAGAGCGAAAGGCCACATGCTTCCCTAAACCCTAAACCTAAACCCTGAAACCACAGCCCTGGACCCTAAACCCTAAACCTAAACCCTAAACCCTAAACCCTACAGAGCCTCAGAAGAATCGAGCATCGCCCGTACTCTGAACACCGCCCGCACCTGGCTCTGGAGGCAGCGGAAGGAGGCGGGCGGCGGAGGTCTAGGGTTTAGGGCTTCGGGTTCAGGAATAAGGGTGTAGGGTCAGGGCTGCTTGCGAACCACCTGTAAGGGAGAAAATGAGGGATGCCTAGAAGGGACCCCAAAAAAGTTCCCCCTATATAGCCCCTTAGGTTTTGGGGTTTAGAGTTTAGGGCCTTTTGGGGCCTAAGGGAAGTGACATGGTCCCTCAGTAAGGGCCCTTATCTTCTTTAATGGGTTCAGCTGTATGGGCCCATGGGTTCGACATGGTATGTGAAGGGTACATCAGGGTTCCCCAATGATCCCTGTCGCCTCGGAAAAACATAAAGGATCACCATCCGCTCCTCTTTAAAGAGGCACGTTTTGAAAAAGAAGCCTAACACTACAAGGGCGCAAACCCCAAACTCCTAAACCCCCAAACCCCAAAACCCTTGACCCTAAAATATTCATCATCACCCCCCCCCCCCCCCCCCAAACCCTAAGCCCTAAATCATCATCATCCCCCCCCCCTCAACCCCCTCCAACCCCCTCCCCAAAAGCTTAACCCCTTCGCCAGAAACCCGAAAAAACCCTAAACCCCAAACCCCCCCCTCCCCCCCCGTCCCGTCCGCGCCGGCGTGGTGTTGAGCAACTCGAGGGTTTGCGGCACCCGCTTGCCAGGCGAGACCGATCCAAACCTCGGGGCTTGCGCGCACGAACCGGGAGATGACGATGGCGGTCGTCACAAGGGGTTTTGGGGTTTTAGGGTTTAGGGTTTAGGGTGTAGGGTTTAGGGTTTAGGGTTTAGGGTTTAGGGTATAGGGTTTAGGGTTTAGGGTTTAGGGTTTAGGGTTTAGGGTTTATCAACAGTAACTTTAGCAACAGGACAACAGCAAGAACAAAGACAACAATAAGCATAGCCAAAAAGAAAATTGTAATACCAAAAGCGCACTAGCAACAGAACATAATAATGATAACAGATAACAAGAACAAAACAATAACAATGACAATCGCAATAACAACACCGATAACAATCGCAACAACACAAACAAGCACAACAATAACACTAACATTTGCATAAACAAGAACAAGAAGTAGGAATGAGAGCAATCATGACAATGGCGGTGATCACGAAATGCAAAGGCAAATTGCAAGCAATAAATGAAAACTATCAATAACCATTGTAACGACTAGCATCGCGATGACAATAATGAAAGCAAAAGCGATAACAATGATGATGGTAAGGGTAAGGGTTATCGCACAGTCACAGCAATAGTAATGGAACCAGGAGTATTCACGAAGTACAGGTTACACGGACCTTTAGTAGTCAAAGTAACCACATCCAATATGCTGAAGAGGTCTGAGGGCTGGGGGTTTGGGGGCTTAGGGCACCCCAAACCCTAAACACAAAACTCTAAAGATCTTGATAGGAGGTTTGGGGCCAAGGGCCTTGGGGTTTGGGTGTTCTGTTGATTGAGGGCTTGGACTGCTTGGGACAACACTTCATACTTGAAGGAGGCAAGAGGTACGGATGTCACGCGACCTAGGGTTTGCTTGAGGGCCTCGGGCTGTTGAGCGCTGTAGGTTTTGGGGTTGAGGGTTTCATCCAAGGATTTAGGGCTTCGAATTCTCCGGCTGGAGAGCAGAGGGTTTAGGGTTTAGGGTTTAGGGTTTAGGGTTTAGGGTTTAGGGTTTAGGGTTTAGGGTTTAGGGTTTAGGGTTTAGGGTTTAGGGTTTAGGGTTTAACTGCAGTTTTTCATTTCGAGGTAGATGCTGCTAAATTGCACAGGCTTGGAGGTGCCAGTGTTTCGATTTAGTTGCGGGTTTTTGGGTTTAGGGTTTGGGGTTTAGGGTTTCGGGTTTAGGGTTTAGGGTTCAGGGTTCAGGGTTTAGGGTTTAGGGTTTAGGGTTTAGGGTTTAGGGTTTAGGGTTAGTAGACATGTGAGCAGCTGACAAAATAACCATCAAGGAGCCATAAGGGAATACTATACTATTCCGACCCCCTTTATTACTCCTGGGTGGGCCCCTTTGGCTTTGTACTAAAACCACCCAAAACCCTAAACCCAAAACCCTAAACCCTAAACCCGGAAGGCCCGGAGCATGAAGACCAGACGGGATCTACAATAGCCAATAGCGTAGTCCGATGCTCATGCCGGGGTGTACGAAATTCGGGGTACCTTATTGGGGTCCTTCTGATCAGGGAGTTCTACTATTTTTGGGGGTTTAGATTAGGGGCCCCTTTTTTCGTAAACCCCCGTATAAGCTAGCGAACTGTCTTCAGAACCCTATTTGCGGCGTCAAAAACATTGTAACCCTAAACGCTGAACCCCATGTTGACCTTCTTCACTCCTCCAGTCAACCCGAACTCAACTAAGAGCCCTGGCGCTGCCCTCCCGCGCGCAGGCTTGGAAACCCTAAACCCTAAAGCCTAAAGCCTAAACCCTGAACCCTAAACCCGAAAAGGGCCCAAAGGGCAAAGGGGGCCCAAAAGGGCGGGGGGCCAAAGGAAGCCCAACAGGGGTGCAAAGGAGTAAACGGGCCCAAAACCCCCAAAGAGACACCGCAAAGGGTACCCTGAGTTCTAGGGTTTATAAGGTTTAGGGTTTAGGGTTTAGGGCGTAGTGTTTAGGGTTTAGAAACATGTAGCGCTCTTTTCTTCCAAGCACTGCCGCCGCGGGTGGTACGGTTGGAAGGTAAAACGTCTGGGGGTCATTCAGGCAGTGGGCCATGCCGCTTCGCATCGGGAAGACTATGCCCTAAACCCCGGAAACCCCTGCAAACCTGAACCCCTTCGCCTCTAAACACCTACACCTGCCCAAAACCCTAAGCCTCTAAACCCCTAAACGCTGCACTCCTAAACCCCTAAAACCCCTGAACCTCTAAACCCCCAACTAGACCAACCTAAAAACCTGGTACACGGACGCCCTACTGGACACTGCCCTCTGGATTAAGTTTCGAATTGGGCTTTGGGGTTTAGGACTTCAGGGTTTAGGGTTTAATGTTAGGGTTCAAGTGGGTGCTTAGGTTTAAGGACTCTCCTATCCGACAATCAAACTTTCCGAAACACAACGCGTCTCAACCCCTGACCGCTGCATGGACTATGGGGCTTCGAGTGAAAACCTAAAACTTGCAAACCCCAGGCCCTAAACCCTACACCCTAAACCCTGAACCCTAAAACCCAAAAACCCTAAACCCTGAACCCTAAACCCTCTTCCCCAGAAAGGTGAAAGGTTTCCCACACGAGTAAGAAGATTTAGGGTTTTGGGCCTTTTTCTCCCAAAGCCAAGGCGGCCTCACTAGTCCACCTTCCTGGCTGCTGGAGGGGCCATCTTCGCCAGCGAGGAGATCTCGGGTGGCGAGGAGATCTGGGGCAATGGTTCTTTTTTGGGTTTAGGGTTTGGGGTTTCGGGTTTAGGGTTTAGTTAGGGTTTAGGAAAATTCCGGCAACTCGTCTAGGTGCGAGGTTGGGGATGCTGTTTGTTTGTGAGGGGTTTGGCCTACGCGACACACCCGAAAACTCTGGCACCCATACCTGGGGTAGGTTTGGGGGCCCTATAAAAATGAAACGTTCATGGTCTTATATCGATGAGATAGGGGACTAAGGGCAAAAAATAGAAACCTATGTTCAGCACTACCCTTGATAACATAAGACCTCGACAACCACAGAATTCAGAAGCCGTCCCCCCCCCCCCCCCCCCCAAGCCCGAAGCTCGAATCAGCACCAGGGTTCAGGATTCAGGGGCAAGGGATGAGGGTCTAGGGCTGAGGGTTTAGGGTTTAGGGTTTAGGGTTTAGGGTTTAGGGTTTAGGGTTTAGGGTTTAGGGTTTAGGGTTTAGGGTTTAAGGTTTAAGGTGTTCAGGGCTGCTTCAGCCGCCCCCTGAGAGCCACACGGTTCCGATCACCACGCCGGCAAACATGATGATGGAGACATAAACGCGGCCCCCAGACTGCACCTGCTGGGGGCAACTGGATTGCACATGCATGTATATAGACATACACATGTGGGGTTTTGTCTAAATGTCTTTGCCTGAAGGTGGCCGTTAATCTGTGTTCATTCGGGCGCATGCCCAGCTTGATCGCAACAGACGAGCCTGACATGTAAAGAAACCTCAGGAAAAGCCACTGGCGGGGACTTACTCCACTGAACGATGCTGCAGAGAGACGCAATAGCGGACGAAGGATGAAGGATTTACGGTTTGGGTTTGGGTAGGCTGGCACGTCGGGTATCAGAAGCAATGCCCTTGCAACCCGTAAGCCTTAAGCTCAGGAGCTCTTCCGCGACTGCACCCCACGTCTAAACAAGCTAAAGCCTCAACAAGCCCAATGTCTGCATGCACAAGGCTAGCGGGCATCCTTGGCAAAAGCGAAAGTTGTCAACTAACCACTAGCGCGTAGCCATGACACGACAGACTTCGTACATACTTATGTACTTTGCTAGCACGAGGCTATGGCTAATCTAGCGCCACATTGGGGCTTCATGTGCACACACTCGGGCCCCGCCTCATAACGAAGAGGACAAAACCTGATCCGAACATAATAATGGCCACTTCTATCTTGCTTCCTTTACCGCCCTTTTTGACCAAACCCCACATACACTAGAGTATTACAAAATGAAACCACTGAACCCTAAAGCCGTGAACCCCACTCCCATTGCTGGAACCCCCAACCTTCTAAGAAAAAATATCTACACCCACCAAAAACCACACATACAAACCTTACTCCCCAAGCCCCCAACCCTAAACCCTGCCTCCTTAAGAACCCTGCAACAACCCGCAGGGAAGTGGGAGGGTCTTGGGTTTAGGGTTTGAGGTTTGGGGTTTGGGGTTTAGGGTTTAGGGCTTAGAGGGGCTTAAAAAGGCACCTGGTGCTTATTGGCGTCCACCAGTTGCTCCTTGTCTGTCCACATGGCATACTTGAACCTCGGATGCATGTCGCCCGTGATTCTAGCCCTAATATGTCCACTAGAGTCATTTGCAGATCTCTGATGCCGGACTGCGGCGGGGTTCAGCAGCCAGGCCTCCACCGGACCCAAGCCGGGCGGGGTCGCAATCTATACTCGCAAAAAGATGTTTCCATTTCGCGTTCATGAGCTCTAGACTTCTCAGCTTCCATCTTGGCCTTAGCATTTTGTTGGGCTAGTATGCTCTTAAACAGATGCGTGGGTCAAACTGTTCCTTGATTTTGCGCTCCACGTCCTGGTTTTCTCATGTCATGAGGCCTTCGTCTTCGATCAGGCGAGCGCTTCACATTATGCATTAAAATCTTGCTGCCGCGCCATGGTGAAGCCAGCTTTATAACTTATATTCTTGTGCGAAAATAAGCGTGACCGCATGATGTGTTCTTGTGTGGGTACTTTCAATACCCAGAAGCTGAACAAATGCGACGTCAATCATTCGCACCAGCAGCTAGATAGGTGGAAGTCGTCCTGCTGTCTACGCAGTAGCTTAATCAGTGGTATCCACGACGACAAAACAACAGTCGGCGCGGCACAGCTCTTGGCTGCACGCAGGGGAAGTAAAAAGCTGCGGAGTGAAAATAAATACAAAGATCAACAAGATATTTCCACTTCTCGGCCAAGCCTTCAAAACCTACTTGTCAGACAAAGCATATTTTCTGGGCCAAAAAATTCCAATATTCCGCTGAGCAAAGGTAAGCTTCAAGGTTTGCGGGCCCCACACGCCTTCACCGCTCACCACCCGCCCTGTCGCCTCGGCGCCCCTGCCTGCGCCGCGGCCTTCACCGCCGGCCACCGGCCCTGCCCTGCCTGCGCTGCGGCCTCCACTGCTGGCCATGGCCCTGCCGCTGCACACGCCACTCCGCCCCGGAACCTGACGAGCGTAGCGCGACTCGGGGCAGGTTCTGCTCGGTCCAGGCCCGGTTGTCGAGGTACCCCCAGCTCCACGCCAGGTTGCTGGCACCGCTGGTCATCTGCTCGGCATCGTGTTGGAGCAGACGCTTCCAGGACGCCGGGTCACATCCACCACCTTCTTCACAGCCTTGGCCTTCTTGCTTTTTTGGGCGACGCGTGCCAGGACCACTTTGCGGAAGTTGTCGTCCAGAACCAGTTGGTGGTGCATCGAGGTGAGCTCCTCCATCATCTGGACGACTCTGTCCGCGGGCCGGGGATGAAGCGATGGAGACATCAACCGCAGCGGCCTGAAGGTACAGAATGTAATGCTGTAAGGAAAAAGAAAAGACAACTATAAAGTGAATCATTAATTGAATACGCGAGGATACGAAATTCTTTGATCTGCAAACTAATAAAAAGAGAAGATAAATAGAATGACCTCAAAGTGAAGAAAATAATTATTGTGATGAACTTTTAAAATTAATAAAAGCATTTCCTAAAGATATAGCAGCATTAGAAAAAAGAAGTGTATTCGCAAAAGTTAATTCAACAGGATCTGGAAGATAGCAAGCTTCTCCAGGCCACATCCCTAAAGTTGGACAAGATAAACAATGAAATGTCCAAAAGAAGGATACAAACAATAGAGCTTCAGAAACTAGAAAACCCCGCAAAAAGAAGAAAACATATCAATAAGACTTCATATTTTTTAGTGAATTCTCTTAATAAATCTTTAGACCAAATATGAAAACTATAAATTAATCCAAATAGCAGATGACAAAATATAAGAAAATAATTCTATGAGAAGTGAACTCCAGTCCAACAATAAATATTCAATCCCGTAAAGATAAATAGAATTATAATAAGAGCAAAGAATAATAACCAAGGACTATTAATAAGAAAACAAAATGAATCTGATGTAAGATCTAAATGTTTAGATTTCCAAGATACCAAATAATACGTACAAAAGGGCCTCATAAAATATTACTATTTTTCTAGCCCTACAATTTACTATTAAATGCTGTACTTCGTTCGTACTAATAATACGGGCGCGCATTCGCTCATTTCGTTCTCTTCTTTGCCCCTTAATTATTGTTACTCTCTTCGTAGTATAATAAAGTGAGTGAGTGATTACAATTAAAATGTAAGGAGTAAACGCAGTGAGTGACACACGATTTTAATTGGAGCACGAATGAACGGGGAAAATACAAAATCATTGCCGAGCAGACGAAATGTCCACTGGCAGCAAAAAGCCCACGGGCAGCCGTACGCATACATGCGCCAGATTCCCGCCATCCAGCCTTATGGACAACTGGGAGGCCAGTCGTTGGCGTCCTGGACTCGCAGAGCAGGGAGTCAATCTCCCTGCAGTGGGGCTTGCAGAAAGCCCCCAGCGTTTGGCCCCTTGGGCGGTGGGGTCGCCCTCCGTGTTTAGCCGCTGCCTCCTGTGCCCGCAGCTTGTCAAGCAAGTTCGTCAGTTGCAACAATGGCATCTTGCTGTGAGGAGGATTGGCTGACGGCTGGCAGGAATTGGCAGGGATCTCCTTTCATTGCTTCAGACAAAATGGCTTCGGAAGGGTTTCGTGCTAAGGGTTTCGGGTTTAGGGACCCTAGACCCAGAACCCTAAAGAACAAAGAGTGACCCAAGCTTGTGCTTCTGAGACTGTACCCTAAAGAACCCGAAGCCCATGTGAAAAAAAGGGAAGCTCTGATCCTTCGGCCCTATACAAAGATTACAAGTTTTAAGCCCTAACTCAAGAACCTAAACCCTAAATGAACCCGAAACATGCCCCACAAACCCTGCATCAACAAAGCCTAAACCCTAAACGAGGATGGCCCCCAACGCCCTCTGAAAAAGAATTGAACCCAATGAGGGAAGGTACAGGCCTACGTAGTAAGACCCCTTTCAGCGTCTAGGCTTTGGGGAACCTAAACCCTAAGCCCTAAACTGCAAACCCTACACCCTAAACCCCAAACCCCTAAACCCTAAACCCAACTTTTTTGGCCGAAGTGGCGGGGTGGCGGGGCCGGGGAGGGGGGGCGGGGGCGGGGCCTAAACCCCAAACACCAACCCCTAAACCCAAAACCCTAAACCGTCAACCCTAAACCCTAAACCCCTAAACCCCTAAACCCCTAATTAAACCCCTAAACAAACCCCTAAACCCCTAAACCCTAAACCCCTAAACCCCTAAACCCCTAAACCCCTAAACCCCTAAACCCCTAAACCCCGAAACCCCTAAACCCCTAAACCCCTAAACCCCTAAACCCCTAAACCCCTAAACCCCTAAACCCCTAAACCCTAAACCGTAAACCGTAAACCTTAAACCCCTAACCCCGACCCCTAAACCCTAAACCCTAAACCCTAAACCCTAAACCCTGTCCCCTAAACCCTAAACCCTAAACCCTAAACCCTAAACCCTAAACCCTAAACCCTAAACCCTAAACCCTAAACCCTAAACCCTAAACCCTAAACCCTAAACCCTAAACCCTAAACCCTAAACCCTAAACCAAAGGCAGGCCACTGCTCCAGGCTCGTGGAGGCCTTATCCGGGGCCTGGGCTGTCGGGTTTAGGGTTTAGGGTTTAGGGTTTAGGGTTTTAAGGGTTTTAGGGGTTTTAGGGGTTTTAGGGGTTTTAGGGGTTTTAGGGGTTTTAGGGGTTTTAGGGGTTTTAGGGGTTTTAGGGGTTTTAGGGGTTTCAAGCTTTTTAAGTGATTTTAGGATCTAGGGTTGTCGGGTAGAGTTTAGTTTAGGGTTTTAGGGCTTTTAAGGTTGTTGTTAGAGGCTTTAAGGTTTTCAAGGATTTTGTTTGGGGGTTCAGGGCTTTTAAGGTTGTGTGTAGGGGTTTTCGGGTTTTTGAAGGTGTTTTCTTAAGGGCTTTATTGCTGTAAAGGTTGTGGATAGGGGGTTTAGGGCTGTTAAGGTTGTTTTAGGGTTGCTAGGGGTTGGGTTTTTAGGATCTGGTTTTAAGGTTTAGGAATTTCAGGGCTTTGGAGTTTTTGGGTTTTAGGTTTGGGGTTTAGGGCTTAATGAGGCTTATAGGGACAACATGGGCTAACATAGGGTTTAGGGCTCGGGTTTAGGGTTTAGGGTTTAGGGTTTAGGGTTTAGGGTTGAGGGTTGAGGGTTGAGGGTTTAGGGTATCAGGGTTAGTAGAACAAGGGTTGTGGGGGGCCTGCAGTTCACTCCACACCACGAAGCTTCAGGGCTTAGAGTTTAGGGTTCCCCTAACCCTAAACCCTAAACCCTAAACCCTAAACCCTGAACCCTAAACCCTAAACCCTAAATCCTAAACCCTAAACCCTAAACCCCAACCCTAAACCGAGCCGACCCTAAGTGTGTAATAGCCTTCAGGCCCAGAACACCACTGAACAGGGTTTAGGGTTCAGGGTTCAGGGTTCAGGGTTCAGGGTTCAGGGTTTAGGGTTTAGGGCTAGAATTTCGGGAAAAAATTCGGGAAAAACGCCGACGAAACACCTCAAACCGATCTAACTAATCTCCCAGACCCAACACCCCCTATAGACCGCTAAACCCTTAAAACCCTTAAAACAATTAAAACCCTTAAAAGCCTTAAAACCCTTAAAGCCCTTAAAGCCCTTAAAACCCTTAAAACCCTTAAAACCCTTAAAACCCTTAAAACCCTTAAACGCCTTAAAACCCTTAAAGCCCTTAAAGCCCTTAAAGCCCTTAAAACCCTAAACCCTCAACCCTAAACCCCTAAACCCCTAAACCCCTAAACCCCTAAACCCCTAAACCCCTAAACCCCTAAACCCCTAACCCCCTAAACCCCTAAACCCCTAAACCCCTAAACCCCTGAACCCCTAAACCCTCAACCCTCAACCCTATACCCCTAAACCCCTAAACCCCTAAACCCCTAAACCCCTAAACCCCTAAACCCCTAAACCCCTAAACCCCTAAACCCCTAAACCCCTAAATCCCTCAACCCCCAGCCCTGAAGCCCTCCCGGTCGGGATCGGGAATGCCTCGTCGATCCGCGACCTCTCCAAGCACGCGAGCAATGCTTGGTTGGGGTCTCGGAGGGTGTTGGGCTTAGGGTTTAGGGTTTAGGGTTAGGGTCTACGGACTAGGGTTTAGGGTTTAGGGTTTAGGGTTTAGGGTTTAGGGTTTAGGGTTTAGGGTTTAGGGTTTAGGGTTTAGGGTTTAGGGTTTAGGGTTTAGGGTTTAGGGTTTAGGGTTTAGCGTATCGGAGATGAGGTGTCCATGGGTGGGAGTTCTACACCAAAGGCCTTTCTCGTCGAAGATGTTCGGGTCTAAAATCGTCCCCATGGGGACGCGGGGACATTTACGCTAAACCCAAAACTCTAAACCCTGAACCCCAAAATCAAGTGTAAGGTTCCAGCCAAGCGAATTCTAGGCCGAAGGACCATTTCATAGAAGTTTTTCGGGTCAAGAAACGTAATTGTCCGAGTAGCGAATGTTCCGGGAAATGAAATTTAAGGTCTCTGTGGGAGAATTCTAGGTCGAAGGGCCTTTCTGCCAAGCTTGCTTTCTCAAACTTTCAAGACAAAGCAAGTCACCGCATGCAAGAAAGCCTTAAGGGGGGGACCCTTAATCTCTAAACTCTAAACTCTAAACCCTAAACCCCCTATACAACCCCCCAGGTATACCTTATATAGCCCCTCAATAACCCCTTCAGGTTCCTGATAAGGGTCCCTGCAGCCGGGACGGCATTTGAACGGGTTTAGGGTTTAGGGTTTACGGTGCAAACTCGCGTGCGATTTCGGAAGGCCGGGCTCTTGCAGCTGCAACGCCCAGAATGCGAAAGAGGAATGCACCCTAAACCCTAAACCCTAAACCCTAAGCCGTAAGCCCTAAACCCTAAACCCTAAACCCTAGGTGCAAAGTGCAGTGACTGTGGTGAGATCCGACATCCAAGGGTTGGCCGGGTTCAGCACCGCATCCGAGCATTGACTTGGGATGTTCCCCCTTATACTAACAGTTCAGGGTTCAGGGTTTAGGGTTTAGGGTCTAGGGTTTAGGGTTTAGGGTTGAGGGTTGGGGGTTGGGGGTTGGGGGTTGAGGGTTGGGTGTTGGGGGTTGAGGGTTGAGGGTTGAGGGTTGGGGGTTGAGGGTTGAGGGTTGAGGGTTGAGGGTTGAGGGTGTTATTAGGGATTATAACAGGGGGAGGGGTACTATAATACCCAATGAGGACTGTTAGTATCAGGGGGAACATCCCAAAGCAACAACTCTAAACCCTAAACCCTAAACCCTAAACCCTGATTAAACCCTAAACCCTAAACCCTAACCGTTTTGGGCTGGAAGCGGTGTTGGCGGTTTTTGCTGGCGGCGTGTTCCGGTCCGAAGGGCTCGCCGCCAAGGCCCTCCATAGGCCTCCTGCCACCCCAGGGCCTCCTTCATCGACACTTCGGCCAAAAAAGTTGGGTTTAGGGTTTAGGGTTTAGGGTTTAGGGTTTAGGGTTTAGGGTTTAGGGTTTAGGGTTTAGGGTTTAGGGTTTAGGGTTCAGGGTTCAGGATTTAGGGTTTAGGGCTAGGCGACCCCTCAGGGGTGTGCAGCTCCAGCAGAGCTTGCCACCAAGCCACCGCCAGAGCTGAGAGGGCTGTTGAGGGTGTGCTGAGGCTTTAATTGAGGTTCGACCCTAAACCCTAAACCCTAAACCCTAAACCCTAAACCCTAAACCCTAAACCCTAAACCCTAAACCCTAAACCCTAAACCCTAAACCCTAAACCCTAAACCCTAAACCCTAAACCCTAAACCCTAAACCCTAACCCTAAACCCTAAACCCTAAACCCTAACCCCTAACCCCTCTTCATGCTGGGCTTTAGGCTGTCGGGTCTCGCGCGCTTTCTTGGAGTGCTCCGGCCTCATCGCCTCGGCGCTGGCCTCCAAGGGAGCGGCGGTGGAGGCCTTGAAGCCGCCGGCCTGGTTGAGGGTTTATAGGGTTTAGGGTTTAGGGTTTAGGGTTTAGGGTTTAGGGTTTAGGGTTTAGGGTTTAGGGTTTAGGGTTTAGGGTTTAGGGTTTAGGGTTTAGGGTTTAGGGTTTAGGGTTTAGGGTTTAGGTTAAGGGTTTAGGGTTTAGGGTTTAGGGTTTAGGGTTTAGGGTTTAGGGTTTAGGGTTTAGGGTTTAGGGTTTAGGGTTTAGGGTTTAGGGTTTAGGGTTTAGGGTTTTTAGGGTTTAGGGTTTAGGGTTTAGGGTTTAGGGTTTAGGGTTTAGGGTTTAGGGTTTAGGGTTTAGGGTTTAGGGTTTAGGGTTTAGGGTTTAGGGTTTAGGGTTTAGGGTTTACCCTAAGGCCTCTTATTTTAGGTTTTTTTGGCCCAAAGGCCTCCTTAAAAAGGGTTTTTGGGCTATTTTGAGCCTAAGGGTTGGGGTTCAATTAAGGTTTAAGGTTTTGGGTTTCCCCACCCCATGCCGTCTCCGACGGCAAACCATCCCAACCTATTCCTGTTAGGGTTTAAGGCTAAGCTCAATTGTTTGCAGGACTTTTCCTAACCTCACAATTCTAAATCCAGGGGAGGGAGGGGGAGGGGGGGAGTGGGGGGAGGGGAGGGGGAGGGGCGAGGGGATGGGGGGGCGGGGTAGGCGGGGGGCGGGGGGGGGGGGGGAAGGGGGGGGGGGGGGGGGGGGGGGGGGGGGGGGGTAGGGGGGGAGTGAGGAGGGGGAGGGGGGGAGGGGGAGGGGGGGACTAGTTTAGGTAGCAGGACGGGTTTTGAGCCTATGCTTTAGGGTGGGGGGCTTGAGGGCTTAAGGGTGCTAAGAGGGTCCTAACTGGTTTGGGGACTTTAGGGTTTAGAGCTTAAGCACAGGAACACAACTATCCCTGAATGACAAAATCTTTGGATCACGTTAACCCTAAACCCTACACCCTAAACCCTGAACTAGAAATTAAAGGACCAAGGGCTTGGGACTGAGGGTTCAGGCAAAGAACCAGACCATTCACCAACTAAATGCTTAAGCCCGAAGCCCTTGAGCATTTCGGGTCTGGGGTTCAGGTTTACCGCTTCGGGGGCGTCGGTCATAGGGTTTGGGGTGCGGGGTTACCCTATGCCGTACTTCAGCATAGCTGGGTGCCCAGCCTCTTTCCAACGCTACATCCAAAAGCTTGCCCTAGGTGATCCGACGCATGGGCCCCCTAGACACCGAACCCCAAACCCTAAACCCTCAACCCTTATATATACATTATACATAATAAGGGTCCATACTTCAGATCGCTTTAAAGTCCGCAAGGGTAAGGAACCATACTCAGGGCCCATGGTTCTAACCTTAGATGCCCTAAACCCTAAACCCTAAACCCGAAACCCTAAACCCTAATCCCTAAACCCTAAGCCCTAAACCCTAAACCCTAAGCCCTAAGCAGGCTCCTGGTCCGGCATTTGCTTTAAACCGAAACCTTGATCCCAGAGCCTATAGGTTGGTAAACCCTGAGCCCCACATTCTGAAACCCCATAAACCTTAAATTTAGGGTTTAGTTTAGGGTTTAGGGTTTAGGGTTTAGGGTTTAGGGTTCAGGGTTCAGGGTTCAGGGTTCAGGGTTCAGGGTTCAGGGTTTAGGGTTTAGGGTTTAGGGTTTAGGGTTTAGGGTTTAGGGTTTTGGGTTTTGGGTTTAGGGTTTAGGGTTTAGGGTTTGGGGTTTAGGGTTTAGGGTTTACGGTCATTTCCAAACTCGAAAACCCGAAGCCCTAAAGCACCTTGCAGTCTCTGCGACCCCGAGGTGCTGGCTCCCCGACCCACCCCCCCCCCCCCCCCCCCCGCGGAGACTCCAAAACCCCTTAATTCAGGAAGAAAACTTAAATCATATGAGGGTTCCTATTATGATGTAAGGGATATTCCTTAATTTCATATTAGGGTTCCTATTATGGTTTAAGGGATATTCCTTAAATTAAGGGGTTTTGGAGTCTCTGGGCCCCCCCCCCCCCCCCCCCCACAACCCCAGCCTCATGTGGGAATGGACAGACGCGAGGGAAGGCGTGATGAAGCCTTACGAGTCCAAGATTTAGGGTTCTGAGGGTTCAGGGTTTCGTCTAGGACTTGGCGTTTGGGATGTGGGGTTTGGGGTTTAGGGTTGGGGTGCTCCCCCCTAATGCTAACAGCCCCTAACAAAGGATTATACTAGGGTGTACTCGACTCCCGATTCAGGACTGTTCGTATAAGTAGGGGGGAACATCCCAAGTTTAGGGTGGAGCTTGCTGATTTCTCTCCTTGCAGGACTTCAGCACCATGAGTAGTGCGTCATCCCATTCAGATTAGCCCCCCCTCCCCCCCCAAACCCTAAACCCTAAACCCTAAACCCTAAACCCTAAACCCTAAACCCTAAACCCTAAACCCTAAACCCTAAACCCTAAACCCTCCCTAATATGAAATACACCCCCTATACTACAATACAACTATAATCTGGGTGCATTTAATATTAGGGGGTGGGGGGGGAGGAGTTAATATTCGGGATTCCTGCTGTCTGTGATAATCCCGCTCCCGGGTGATCGGGATGATCAGGATTGCGGAGACGCTTTCTTTAGCAACCTAAACTGCAAGGGAGGTACTTTCCTACTATTTGCTTAAGAACCCCCCCCCCCCAAAAAAAAAAAAAAAACGCGTATTCATATATAGCTAGATATACATATACATGGAAAGAATATTCTTCAATGTCATTTGTTTTGGGAGGCTTCTTACGCAAATAGTAGTAGTTTCATACGAACCCCAACAACGCCCCACATATCCAAGCAACCCCATATGAGGTTGGACTCCTACTACGAGCTGAATTTCAAATTCCTGGAAGGACTTCTGGCTAACTGATGGCGAGGTAGTTCGATCCATCTCCCAACCACAAACCGCCAAGGTGGCCAAATGGGTTTGGGGTTTTGGGGGTCTGGGAAACCCACAAAGGGCATTCTAGTATTAAACGCTTGACCCTAAACCCTGAACCCTGTACCCTGTACCTTAAACCCTAAACCCTAAAGCCTAAACCCTAAGCCCTAAACCCTGAACCCTAAACCCTAAACCCTAAAGCCTAAACCCTAAACCCTAAACCCTAAACCCTAATCCCTAATCCCTAAACCAAGCCTACACTCAGTTAGAGCCCACATTCGAAACCCGAGGAGCCACTGGGCGAAGAGGCGTCCATGTAGAGGGACCTGTCCTTCGCCGTCGGCGATGTCGAAGAGACGGGCTTCAAGCTCCGACCAAGACCTGAAAGGGTAGGGTTTAGGGTTTAGGGTTTAGGGTTTAGGGTTTAGGGTTTAGGGTTTAGGGTTTAGGGTTTAGGGTTTAGGGTTTAGGGTTTAGGGTTTAGGGTTTAGGGTTTAGGGTTTAGGGTTTAGGGTTTAGGGTTTAGGGTTTAGGGTTTAGGGTTTAGGGTTTAGGGTTTAGGGTTTAGGGTTTAGGGTTTAGGGTTTAGGGTTTAGGGTTTAGGGTTTAGGGTTTAGGGTTTAGGGTTTAGGGTTTAAGGTACAGGGCTTGTAACCTTAATCATCTCTTAAACCCTAAATCCTGACCCCTACCTGGCTCAGGGCTTGTAACCTTAAGCATCTTAAGCCCTAAACGCTCAAACCCTAAACCCTAAACTCTCAAGCCCTCAAACCTCACCCCTACCAACCGCCCTCAACTTCCCCCCCAAATGCTCCACATCTTCGGGCGGGGGGACCCCTAACCCTAAACCCTAAACCCTAAATCCTACACCCTAAACCCCAGGCCAGCCGCCTCGCATCCAAGGCGAACTGAGCGCCGAGGGAGGACACCAACCGGGAGAGCTGCGCCGGCGAGGCGGTGGGGGCATGGATCCTTGCTTGTCTTGGGGTTGTTTTGGGTGGTTTTGGGTTTAGATCTAGGGTTTTGGATGGTTTTGGGTTTTGGGGTGACTTACCCAAAGCAAGTTGAAGGTTGCCTTTTCGACTTCCAAGGATCTTCGTCTCGATGTTGTCAAGGAGCACCTGCAAAGGCGTTAATTAAGGGTTGGAAAGTTTAAGGATTTCGGGGGAGTGGAGGCTTTGGCGGAGAGAAACCCTAAACCCTAAACCCTAAACCCTAAACCCTAAACCCTAAGGGGCTGGTTGTACGGTTCGAGGTTCAGGGTAGCACCTCGCACTCGTCAATGCAGCAAACGGCATAGTACCTTGGCGGAATCCGGGATTTAGGAGTAAAAGGTTTAGGTTCTGGGGTTTTGCAAAGAGCCCCATACCCCTTAATCAAGGAAGAGACCTTAAATATCATATACTAACGGCCCCTATATAATATATAACCTATGGTCTATTCCTCAATTTCAGGGCTCTGGCGCTCTTTGGGTTGGGGCTTAGGGTCTAGGGCTTCGGGCACTTAGGCAGACCCTTCCTGACTAAGCGAGCATCGACTTGAAGAAGGGGCCCACCCTAACCTACTTTTACGGGACTTGGTTTAGGGTTTAGGGTTTAGGGTTTAGGGTTTAGGGTTTAGGGTTTAGGGTTTAGGGTTTAGGGTTTAGGGTTTAGGGTTTAGGGTTTAGGGTTTAGGGTTTAGGGTTTAGGGTTTAGGGTTTAGGGTTGGAAACTGATAGCCAGTTGAGGATACTTATAACTCTACTTCAAACCTAGCCCCAAGAGTAACCTAGGAATGAAGAGGGCACCCTTTTTGGGTTAAAGGGGCTTCGAAGGGACCCTAATCCCTACAAAAAGGGTATGAGGGCCTACTCTGGGTCCTAGTAACTAGGAGGGGGCCCCCCCAGGCCAAGAAAAAAAACAGAAGAACGCCTTTGATTGTTGATGTAAGGGGCTTACGGTAAGGGACTGAAGGCACAACCGGGGTTCCTAAACCCTGAAACCCTAAGCTCCCTAAACCTAAACCCCTGAAACCCTGAAGGCCCCAACGCCCCAAAACTCGAAACCTCAACCCCAAAAATCCCTAACTCCCCAACCTTATCCCCCTTTCCTCAACCCCCGAAGTCCTAGATCCTCTCCCTTTTGCCGAAGCTACTCGGAGGAGCCGAGGCAGTTGGAGTCCAACATGAGATAGTTGGGGATGATGACGCGAGGCACGCCTGCGCCAGGCCAACGACGCGACACTCCAAGGCCTTAAGCCCTGAGTCTTGGGGGGGCTCATAGGGTCTGATTGGGTCATGGGGTTCTCTAGGGTCACAGGGGGTTATAGGGTCAGAGGGTTATAGGGATATAAGGTTATAGGGTTACAGGGTTACAGGGTTATAGGGGTTATAGGGTTATAGGGTTATAGGGTTACAGGGTTGTAGGGTTAAAGTTCCTGGGAGCCCCAAATCCCAAAATCTGGGATCTCCCGAACCCCAACACCCCAACCCCCTGCCTGGCACGGTCTCATCCAACGCCCCGGCATCTCGGAGGTAATGCTCGCTCTCAGTGAATGCACCTGAGACCGGACTGGCTCGCTGGCGAGTGTTTTTTTGGTGGTTTTAAGTCCTGAAGCCTGAGCCATAATCCTACACCCGGTAGGGTTTGGGGTTTGGGGTTTAGGGTTTAGGGTTGGGATTAAGCGTTTAGGGTTTAGGGTATAGGGCTTGGGTTTCGGGTTTAGGGTTGTAAGATGGGCTTTTGATGGGTGGCGGGGCCCAAGGTGTGCTTTGACATGAGCTGAAAGGGCTTCCAGGCCTTGGGGATTGGATCTGATGTCGATACGGCATGATACGGCTAGGAATGGAGGTTTAGGGTTGGGGGTCTAGGTTTCAAGGTTTAAAACCCCGAACCCTAAACCCTCAACCCTAAAACGCACTTTGCGGGTTTGGGCCCTAAAGCCTCAAACCTCTGCTGCTTCCCGGCACTGGAGAAGAAGTTGTGCAGCGTGGTGTTGTAGAAGTCTGCCAGCGTGACACGCCCGCTGGCATCGTGGTCCTCACAAATATCACCCGTCGGCCCCCGAAGCCCCTACTTGAAGGTTCATGGTACTTACGAACCAATTATAACTGTACTCATAACCCTACTTATGATACCCCTGAAGGGCCTTATAGGGGTTATCCCAATTATAAGTAGGGTTATAAGCCCAGCTATAATTGGTTAGTAAGTACCAGGAACCTTCAAGTAAGGGTTCAGAGCTTGCGGCGTCGGGCTCAGGAAAGCCCCTAAGACCCTAATCCTGATTCCCGAGCCCCCAAACCGAAAATCCTAAACCCGAAAACCCCAAACCCTAAACCCTAAACCCTAAACCCTAAACCCGAAAACCCCTTGAAGCATGAAAGACAGGGCCGAAGCCTTCAAACCTAAACTTGAGTTCAGAATGTCTGGCAAGGTGCAGGGCTTGGGGTTTCGGACTTGAGTCGTGGGGTTCAGGGCCTTAACTTAAGGTTTAGGGTTTAGGGTTTATATAGGGTTTAGGGCTTAGGGCTTAGGGCTTAGGGCTTAGGGTTTAAGGTTTGGGGTTTAAGGTTTAGGGTTTAGCTGCTGCCGATGCCTCGAGCTGCGTGAGTTGCCCTCGGATCGCACTGCACTCTCGGTTCTCCAGGTGGAAGATCCTTGGTTCAGGGGACTTATGGTTTGGGGGGGTTAGGGTTTAGGGTTTTGGGTTTAGGGTTTAGGGTTTAGGGCTTGGGGGTTTAGGGTTTAGGGCTTGGGGGTTTAGGGTTTAGGGCTTGGGGGTTTAGGGTTTAGGGTTGAGGGTTTAGGGTTTAGGGTTTAGAGTTTAGGGTTTAGGGTTTAGTGTTTACATAGGGTTTAGGGTTTGGGGCTCAGGCTTAGGGAGTTGGAGTTGGAGTCGGGTTGAGAGCTGGCGCGAGTCTCAGTGAACAGGAAGGATGAATAGAATGATGCATCGGCGGAAAGAACTTCTTGCACTATGGGTTTAGGGTTTAGGGTTTAGGGTTTAGGGTTTAGGGTTTAGGGTTTAGGGTTTAGGGTTTAGGATTGAGGGTTTAGGGTTTAGGGTTTAGGGTTTAGGGTTTAGGGTTTAGGGGCTTCTTCTCGGGATAGAATGGTCCGACCAGCTCTTCATTGTGGCTCAAGCACCTCCACAGTGCACATCCAGGTGGTCCGCTGCCTCTGTAGGGCGCAGGATCTTTCAGATACATGTGCTGCCGGCCTTGATGAGCTGCGTAATGAAACTTGCAGTTCAATGTGGTGATTCCGCAAACATCTTCGGTTTGGAGATTTCCATGAGCAATCGATGCAGATTCGCTCACATATGATACTTGTTGGCCCACAAATTCGATCATGAGTCCTCTTCGCCCCGTGAACAGATTCAGATGCGTTTAGGGTTTAGGGTTTAGGGTTTAGGGTTTAGGGTTTAGGGTTTAAGGTTTAAGGTTTAGGCCCTTCGCAATACCCTAGCCTCTCAACGCAAAACCATGCGAAAGCCCTCAAGCTCTAGAAGGCCAAAACCCGAAACCCCTAAACCCTCTACAGCGCTAAAACCCTCAACCCTAAACTAAACAAAAGAAACTAAAGCCCTGAAGCAAGAAAGCCCTAAGACCCTAAAACCTCCACCCTCAACCCCTCCAAACCCTGAAACCCCAACCCTAAAACCCCACAACCCTGAACCCGACCAGCCTAAACCCTGAAACCTAAACCCCGAAACCCGCGAAAACCTCGAAACCCCGCAAAACCTCCCCAACTTCCCCAAACCCAAACGCCCTAAACCCTAAACCCCCTTCAGCCCCCCCAAGGCCCCAAGGCCCCCCCCTAAACACTAAGCCCTAAACCCTATACCCTAAACCCTAAACCCTAAACCCCCAAAGTCCCTTTCTGCTTCCGGGCTGCTGGTCGGCCACGCGCTCCAACGCTGCCTTTGGCTTCGCGACGCTGAAGGTTTAGGGCTTCGGCTTTGGGGTTTGGGGTTTAGGGTTGAGGGTTTAGGCGCTTTAGGCTTGAGGCGCTTCAGGCGCTTCAGGCGCTTCAGGCGCTTTAGGGGCTTTAGGGGCTTTAGGGGCTTTAGGGGCTTTAGGGGCTTTAGGGGCTTTAGGGGCTTTAGGGGCTTTAGGGGCTTTAGGGGCTTTAGGGGTTTTAGGGGCTTCAGGGGCTTTAGGGGCTTTAGGGGCTTCAGGGTTTAGAGCTAGGGTTTCGGCTTTGGGATTTGGGATTTGCTGGGGTAGGTTGGGGGACCTCTAAAAATTACATTTTTATGGCTTTAGAAGGATTGTCTAGGGATAAAGGGGAATAAAAGTAAACATTATGTTCAAACCTACCCCTGTCTTTAGAGCTTGTTTGGCTTTAGCCGGGGGGCGGGGTGGGGGCTGGCGGGGGGTGGGGGGGGGAGTCGGGGGGCCCTGTACCCTAAACCCTAAACCCTAAACCCTAAACCCTAAACCCTAAGCCCTAAACCCTAAACCCTAAACCCTAAACCCTAAACCCTAAACCCTGAACCCTAAACCCTCTGTACCCTAAACCCTGAACCCCCAAAGCGCTGCCAAGGTGGCCAAGAGCTGGGCGAACTCGAAGCTCTGGGCTCGCGGAGCCACTGCGTCCGCGGCCTGCACACAACGGCAGTCTTCTTACTACCACTACTACTACTACTACTACTACTACTACTACTACTACTACTACTACTACTACTACTACTACTACTACTACTACTACTACTACTACTACACTACTACTACTACTACTACTACTACTACTACTACTACTACTACTACTACTACTACTACTACTACTACACTACTACACTACTACTACTACTACTACTACTACTACTACTACTACTACTACTACTACTACTACTACTACTACTACTACTACTACTACTACTTGTACTTGCTTAAGAACCTCCCAAAAACACAAAAAAAGAACGATCCCCATAATACCCTTGTGAGGAATGACTTTATTTTCATTATTTTGATTTTGCTTTTTTTTGGGGGGGGTTCTTCAGCAAATAGCAGGTTTTGGGGTTCTGGGTTTAGGATTTAAGGTTTTAGGCTTTGGGTTTTGCAGCGGCCTTTGGAGTGGAGTCCAGAACTTTGTTGGTTTTCAGGTTTTGAGGTTTGGGGTTTAAGGCCTAGGGTGTAGGGTTTAGGGTTTAGGGCTTGCTGTGTCGAAAGTGCCTGCTGCAGCAAGTCGGCAGCCTCCGTCCAACGCGGATAGTAGCCTGCCGCATCCCAAACCCTAAACGTAAACCCTAAACCCTAAACCCCAAACCCTAAACTCTAAACCCTAAACCCCAATCCCTAAACCCTAAACCCCAAACCCCAAACCCAAAACCCCTAAACCTGGACCAATGCCATGACGAAAACATGCCACCTATCCCTAGACCCAAGGGTAACCTAGGAATGACATGGGTGAACCCTCTTTGGGTTCAAGGGGCTTGCAAGGGACATCCTTATAAAAACAAGAATAAGGGCTAAGGGTCTACTCTGGGTACCTAGTATCCTAAGCCCACCCTAAACCCTCAACCCCGAAACCTAGTCAACTCTGGCGAGTTGGGGTCTGCGCTCATGCGGCGTGATAACTACAGTACCAGTCGTCGGTGGCCACAGTGTCCACGAAATATATTGCTTTGTGGGTTGTTCTGCCCCCACCTGCCATCCCTAAACCCTAAACCCTAAACCCTAAACCCTAAACCCGAAGAGCGGCTTCCTCCTTTTCCGCCTCTGGGGTCCGCTGGGGTGTCTACGCCGGGTAGTCAAGAAGAGAAGACATGCTCTCATCCTCCTCCGCAGAGTAGGAAGAGCTGGGAAGGGCTGGTAGGACTTTCGGGTTTAGGGCAGCACATTCAAGGACCAGTTGCAACTCTAGGAAACTTCTTGTCATACCACAGGAGAAAGTACCGGACACCTTCCGCAGCAGGTCCTCTTGGGCTGACTATGCCAAAGCCTCACACATGTCTTCAAATGTCTAAAACTCAAGTGCCAAAGACTAATAATCCTCTTGGGCCTTATATAACCAAAAAATAATAAATAAATAAAAAAAAATAATAATAATAATAATAATAGTAAACAATTCCCCAAGGGGGATAGAGAAATTAGACCAAGAGCCCACCCTTACTTCTCCCCAAATAAGACGCTGAAGGATCCCAGCCACGGGCCAGGGATGGACACGGGAAAAAAATGCGCCAGGTCTTCGAAATCTTGAAATCACTGTCGGAAGTTAAATCACGGGTTTACGGTTTAGGGTTTAGGGTTTAGGGTTTAGGGTTTAGGGTTTAGGGTTTAGGGTTTAGGGTTTAGGGTTTAGGGTTGGAGGGTTTGGATTTGGGGCCCTATTCTAAAAGTCAAATGTCTCATGGGTTCTGCAAGGGGTTCTGAAGGTGCTAGGGCCAACGAGTTCCAAACCAACCCCAGAAGTCATGAGTTCCCCCTACTACCCCCCTCTATACTACCCCCCCCCCCCCCCGAAGTTCCCCCACAACAAGGCTATTTGAGGCTAGTTACGCCTAATTAAGGCTATGTAAGGGGGGAACGGTAGTACAGAGGGGGGTAGTCGGGAAACCCATGAATAAGAATATACTGCGAACTCTGAGGCTTGCCGTAGAATGTCAACCGGGGCAAGGAAACTTGCCTAAGGAAATGTAAAACCTGGCCGCTCCTTTGATTTCCGCCGGAAGGACAGGGCTGGCCCCGAGGACTAACGCTTACCCCTGGGTGATATAGGGTTTAGGGATTAGGGTGTAGGGTTTAGGGTTTAGGGTGATATGCATGGTTGGTTTAGGTTGGAGATTTAAGGTCTAATAGGCCGGAGACCTCCGCACACCAGAAACCCTCTCAGCCAACCATGCCAAAGCCCCACATCGCTCACATGTTCAAAAATCAAAGACTTTTGCAGGTCAGAGCGCTTTCTGCTCCTCTTCTCACTCTTCTTCTCAAGTCCTGAGAGTCCCTCAACGAATCCTCTGCTTCACCTTAAAACCCTAAAACCCACCCAAACTTCTCCCTAAATAAGACGTTGAGGATCCCAGTGTCTCTCAGGAACATGCGCACAGCCAACGGCCAGCGACGGATAAGGCAAAAAACTGCGCCAGGTCTTCAAATTCTTGAGATGGGGGGGGGTTTCGAACATAAGGGACCCCGAATATGCACCTCAAATAGTAGGATTCCCTTATAGTAGGGACCCCAATAAAGTACCCCCGATTTCGGAAACCCCCAAATCGCAGCCAGAGGTTAAAATCACCAAGGCTGGGGCAGATTTGGATGTGGGGCCCTGAAGGAAGAAAAGAAGATTTCTACAAGTTCTTTAGGGTTTAGGGTTAGGGTTTAGGGTTTAGGGTTTAGGGTTTAGGGTTTAGGGTTTAGGGATTAGGGTTTAGGGTTTAGGGTTTAGGGTTTAGTGTTTAGGGAGCCAGCGAGTTCCAAACCAACCCCAGTAGAATGCCGACAGCGGCAAGGATCGACGCGCCAGATGTCGCAAATGATGAAGAAAACCTTTACCAAAACACGCTGCCTTTCTTTTGAGGCCCTGAACCCTAAACCCCAAACCGTAAAACCATAGACCCAAACCTATTTTCTTCAGGTCATTGTGACACTTAAAGGATTCTTAGGCAATCTGCCAAAACCCTCTCGGCATGGTGTTTAGGTTTTAGGGTTTAGGGTTTAGGGTTTAGGGTTTAGGGTTTAGGGTTTAGGGTACAGTCAGAAGCCTTCAGGGTTTAGGGTTGTACAGTCAGAAGCCTTCAGGGCTTAGGGTTCCAACTGTACGACATCCGCCGACATCCCGGCGCACCCCAAGGGTCCCTGCACCTTTTTTTCCCGCATACTTGGGCCTTTATAGTTTAGGGTTTGGGGTTTAGGGTTTAGGGTTTAGGGTTTAGGGTTTAGGGTTTAGGGTTTAGGGTTTAGGGTTTAGGGTTTAGGGTTTAGGGGGGTTCCTATGCAATAGCTCTAGAGCACAAGTCGACTGCAGAAGTATTGTGGACCCTCCGGGGCAGTCATGCTGATATACTCGCGACGTGCGCTACGTCCGGCCCTCAAACTATCAGGACCCAGGGGTTTAGGGCTTAGGGCTTAGGGTTTAGGCCTTAGGGTTTCGGGTTTAGGGCTTAGGGTCTAGGCTTCCCAGGTTCCTAGTCTTACTGGCTCCCAGTATCATAGGGAACCCTGGTAGCATTCTTTAATTTAGGATTGAGGGTTGAGGGTTGAGGGTTGAGGGTTTAGGGTTTAGGGTTTAGCGTTTAGGGTTTAGGGTTGAGGTTTAGGGTTTAGGGTTTAGGGTGTAGCAGTTGTCAGCTGTACGCAGTTGTGTGCAGACATGCCCACCCCAAGACCACCCAAACACTACTCAAAACGAGCCAAACAGAGCCAGCCAAACCAAATCCAGCCCACATCCAAACATTTTCGGCACCCAACGCTGTAATTCGGACCAACATTTAGCACGCTAACTCATGTCATGGAGCTTGATGCCTTGTTGCAAGGTGACATTTGAGAAGATGCTTGGAAAAGATGTTAAATGTCGAACTTTCGTCGAGCTTTAGAGAGAGAGAGAGAGAGAGAGAGAGAGAGAGAGGAGAGATAGAGAGAGAGAGAGAGAGAAAAAAAAAATAGGTTTTCATTGGGAGACGTTTTCGCCGCAGGGCCTCCTCATGGTTCCATTCTCGACGTCGGGGCACCCAGGCTGCAAGGCGAAAGGCTCGTTGCTATAGACACGCCTTGTGAAAGTCATCGCGAGATTGCGAGAGCCAAACTAACGCTTGTGTTCGGGGGTGGCCTTCTCATTGTTTCTATTCTCGACGTCGGGGTGTCATGGCATTACTATGAACAGGCGTTGTGAAAGTCATGTCTAGAAGCTCACCAGAGCCAAATCAGCGTTTGCGTTGGGGGGTGTCTTCGGCCGGAGGGCCTTCTCATTGTCTTTCTTCTCTATGCCGGAGCGTAAAGGCTGCATGGCGAAAGACCCTGATTTGCTAGAAAGATCTAGAAGCTTGCAAGAGCCAAATCAGCGTTTGCGTTGGGGGGTGTCTTTGACAGACCTGCCTTGCGAAGGACATCAATGAGCCTTCGGCCGAGATCTTGGCAGCCCGGACCGGAGTCAGCAGACGGAAGGGCCTTTCAGGGCCTTGAGGGGGCTTGCCAGGATCTCCCACAAGCCAGAAGCGGGGGGGTTGAGCAGTGCCGGGCTGAGCCCGTGAAAGGGTCCCTGGTCCAGCAAAGAAGGCCGCAGTCGGCACAGCCTCCAGGGGTTCCCCCGCACCTTCTAAACAGTCACTGAGCTAGGCGACTGTAGCCAGGGGTGCGGTTGGCAGGCTCTGCAGCTCAGCAGAGCCTGCCATGGTCTCGCTGGCGCTCGACGCGCCCGCCTACCCACAGAAGGAGAGGGGTGGCGGGCGGGTTTAGCGCTTAGGGTTTAGGGTTTAGGGGTTAGCGTTTAGGGTTTAGGGTTTAGGGTTATAGGGTTTAGGGTTTGGGGTTTAGGGTTTAGGGTTTAGGGTTGAGGTTTAGGGTTTAGGGTTTAGGGTTTAGGGTTTAGGGTTTAGGGGTTAGGGTTTAGGGTTTAGGGTTTAGGGTTTAGGGTTTAGGGTTTAGGGTTTAGGGTTTAGGGTTTAGGGTTTAGGGTTTAGGGTTTAGGGTTTAGGGTTTATGGGTTTAGGGTTTAGGGTTTAGGGTTTAGGGTTTAGGGTTTAGGGTTTAGGGTTTAGGGTTTAGGGTTTAGGGTTTAGGGTTTAGGGTTTAGGGTTTAGGGTTTAGGGTTTAGGGTTTAGGGTTTAGGGTTTAGGGTTTGGGTTTTAGGTTTAGGGTTTAGGGTTTAGGGTTTAGGGTTTAGGGTTTAGGGTTTAGGGTTTAGGGTTTAGGGTTTAGGGTTTAGGGTTTAGGGTTTAGGGTTCAGCATCTCTGGTCCAAGCATTCACTAGTCAAGCAGCTTGTCAAGCATTGGAAAAAAAACCCACCCACCCAAGAAACCCATAACATTGAGAAAATACAAAGTTCACTCAATACATTCCCAGTAGTTAGTTTTTAACGGACCCAAAACCCGAAATCTAATTTAAGGCCCACAATAGGCCCTTTATGCTCTTAGGGCCTCAAACCCTACGGTTTAGAAGCCCTTATCAATAAGGCTCGGTTTTGGTCAAAAATCCAGAAAACGAGAGGTCACCCAAAACCGTCGATTTCAGTACCAAAAAGTCGCATTTTTCAAATGGGGGGGGTGGGGGTCGTCAGGGGGTGGGGGGCGTGGGGGGGGGGGGGGGGGGGGTGGGGGGGGTGGGGGGGGGTGGGGGGGGGGGGTGGGGGGGGGGGTGGGGGGCGGGTGGGGTGGGGGGGGTGGGGGGGGTGGGGGTGGGGGGGGTGGCCAGGAAAGTGCCGAAAAAGTCACCGTTGCCCACTTTTGAAGCCACACCGCCGCCCACTTTTGAGGCCGAAAATCACCGTTGCCCACTTTTGAATTGACATTTAAATGTCATTAGATAAAGAGGGTTTCGGGTTTAGGGTTTAGGGTTTAGGGTTTAGGGTTTAGGGTCTAGGGTCTAGGGTTTAGGGTTTAGGGTTTCGGGTTTAGGGTGTGTCAGGGGAGGGCGCGCGGTCGGGTGTGAAACACCCCGGGCCGCGCGCTCGCGTTGCCCGTCAACCCACCCCGGCCACCCAAACTATACTCTATTAGGGTTTAGGGTTTATGGAATTTATTTTCTTGTGCTGTGATGCTTGCTTTGATGTTTTTAAAATTGCGTTGTTAGGGTTTAAGCTGGGGTTGGGGGTAGCCTCGGCCCTTTTCGGGCCTTCGGCGTGTCAGGGCCCGTAGAGGCCCTTATTTATTTGAAGGTCAGGGAAACCCTGTGCGCCTGCTCCTGGATTCCCCTGCTTGAAGGGCCTCAAGCCTTTTGGTGGCTCTTGGGGCCTTTTGGAGGCTTCCTGGGGGCTTTCCTGGCCCTTCCGGGGTAAAATGAAGGAAAAACCATCGATTTGTACCAAAAAATCGCATTTTTCATTGCGGGTACTGGCATCCTGGGGTCCCCCTTCTTTTAGGGGGCCTGTTGAAGCCTTTTGGTGGCTCTTGGGGTCTCTCGGGGCCTTGTTCGGACGTAGAGGCTTTATTCATTTGAAGGTCAGGGAACCTATTAATGTTTTTTCGCCAATGAGTACTTCAATCGCTATAGGGTTTAAGCTGGGGTTCGGGGTAGCGTCTAGGCCCTTATTTGCTTGGCCTTCGCAGGGTTTTGCAGTGTTAGGGTTTAAGCTGGGGTTCGGGGCAGCCTCGGCCCTTTTCGGGCCTTCGGCACGTCAGGGCCCGTAGAGGCCCTTGCTGATGTGGGCTTCCTGGGGCTTTCCTGGTCCTGTTGGGGTGAAATGGAGGGGTGGCCAAAACCTCCGATTTCAGTACCAAAAAATAACATTTTTCTCATTGCCGGCAGGGGTGCCTAAAACCATCGTTTTCAATATTCAAAAATCGCATTTTTCATTGTGGGCACGGACAAATCTTGTGGTCCCCCTTCTTTTAGGGGGCCTTTTGAAGCTTTTGAAGCCTTTTGGTGGCTCTTGGCGCCTCTTGGGGGCTTCCTGGCTTTCCTGGCACTTCTGGCGTCATTAAAATGGAGGGGTGCGCAAAACCATCAATTCCAGTATAAAAAAAAACATTCTTCGTTGGTGGTACGGCCCTCTTGGCCCGGGGCCCTTTGGCGCGGGGGGCCCCTTGACCCTGGAAGCCCTTGCCCGGCGATGGGGGGCCCTTGGCCGGCGGGCCCAAACCCTGAACCCAAAACCCTGAACCGACAGACGGTGAGGCTACCCTCACCTTTCCGTTTCTCTTTTCGCTTGGGCGCTCGGGCTGTAAGGCCCTCGGCCGAGCGTTCGGGGTCTGTCGCTCGACGGAAGCGACCCCTCACTTAGTTTAGGGTTTAGGGTTTAGGGTTTAGGGTTTAGGGTTTAGGGTTTAGGGTTTAGGGTTTAGGGTTTAGGGTTTAGGGTTTAGGGTTTAGGGCTTAGGGTTTAGGGCTTAGGGTTTAGGGCTTAGGGTTTAGGGCTTAGGGTTCAGCATCTCTGGCCCAAGCATTCACTAGTTGAGCAGCTTTGCGAGGCCACAGGGGAAATACCCACCCGCCCATTGGGCCCCACACCATTTGGAAAATGTCCAACCTCCTTCTTCTCAAGCGGTTCCGTTCTCAAGGAAAAAACTGTGAAAATCCTAAACCCTAGACATAAAACTTGCCGAAAAAAACTGTGGAGGAAAAACTGTGAAAATCCTAAACCCTAGACATAAAACTCGAAAAAAACTGTGAATATCCTAATCCCTAGACATAAAACTCGAAAAGAAACTGTGAAAATCCTAGACCCTAGACATAAAACTTGCCGAAACAACTGTGAAATCCTAAACCCTAGACATAAAACCAAAAAAACTGTGAAAATCCTAAACCCTAGACATAAAACTTGCCGAAAAAACTGTGAAATCCTAAACCCTAGACATGAAACTCAAAAAACTGTGAAAATCCTAAACCCTAGACATAAAACTCGAAAAAAACTTTGAAAATCCAAAACCCTAGACAGAAAACTCGAGAAAAAACTGTGAAAATCCTAAACCCTAGACATAAAACTCGAAAAATCATGTCACCGAGTTCGCACTCCCATATTTGAGCCTCGCTGCGTGGGACATAAAACTCGAATAAAACTGTGAAAATCCTAAACCCTAGACATAAAACTTGCCGGAAAAAAACCGTGAACACGATTCTTCCCCAACCCTTCAAAAATACTGCGAAAATCCCAAACCCCAGACATAAAACTCGAAGAAAACTGCGAAAATCCTAAACCCTAGACATAACACTCGAGAAAAAACTGTGAAAATCCTAAACCCTAGACATAAAACTCGAACAATCATGTCACCGAGTTCGCACTCCCATATTTGAGCCTCGATGCGTGGGACATAAAACTCGAAAAACCTGTGAAAATCCTAAACCCTAGACATAAAACTCGAAAACAAAAACTGTGAAAATCCTAAACCCTAGACATAAAACTTGCCGAAAAAAACTGTGAACACGATTCTTCCCCAACCCTCCCTTGAACTTCATCCCGGAGACATAAGACTTTAACAAAAACTGTGAAAATCCTAAACCCTAAACATAAAAATCGAAAAAACTGTGAAAATCCTAAACCCTAGACATAAAACTCGAAAAAACTGTGAGACATAACACCGAGAAAAAACTGTGAAAATCCTAAACTCTAGACATAAAACTCGAAAAATCATGTCACCGAGTTCGCACTCCCATATTTGAGCCTCGCTGCGTGGGACATAAAACTCGAAAAACTGTGAAAATCCTAAACCCTCGACATAAAACCCAAAAAAAGAAACTGTGAAAATCCTACACCCTAGACATAAAACTCGAAAAAGAAACTGTGCAACTCCTAAACCCTAGACGTGACACTCGAGAACAAAGACTTGTGCCTTTGACGACGAAGGTCTTGTGCCTTGACCACGAAGGTCTTGTGCCTTGGCCACGAAGGTCTTGTGCCTTGGCCACGAAGGTCTTGTGCCTTGGCCACGAAGGTCTTGTGCCTTGGCCACGAAGGTCTTGTGCCTTGGCCGCGAAGGCCTTGTGCCTTGGCCACGAAGGGGTTTAACATTTAAGCCTAAATGTTAACGACCTTCGTGGCCAAGGCACAAGACCTTCGTCGCCAAAGGCACAAAACCAGTGAAAACCCTGAATCCTAGACGTAAAACTCGAGGATGTGCCTTGTCGACGAAGGTCTTGTGCCTTGGCCACGAAGGTCTTGTGCCTTGGCCACGAAGGTCTTGGTTTAGGGTTTAGGGTTTAGGGTTTAGGGTTTAGGGTTTAGGGTTTAGGGTTTAGGGTTTAGGGTTTAGGGTTTAGGGTTTAGGGTTTAGGGTTTAGGGTTTAGGGTTTAGGGTTTAGGGTTTACGGGTTAGGGTTTAGGGTTTAGGGTTTAGGGTTTAGGGTTTAGGGTTTAGGGTTTAGGGTTTAGGGTTTAGGGTTTAGGGTTTAGGGTTTAGGGTTTAGGGCTTAGGGCTTAGGGTTTAGGGTTTAGGTTAGAGGGTGCATGACGACTGTAAGGTACCCCATTCCCTCATGAGCTACTCAGAACCCGTAGGTGGCGGGCAATGAGGGGACCCGGTACCCAAACTCCATCTGCCCCCCAAATCTGTTTTTTTAGTAAGGTTGAATGGGGTTTACGAGAATAGGGGACCCCTAAATTAGGCCCCCAAATAGTAGGATTCCCGTATGACCCCACCAAGGTGCCCCCTAGTATCGTAAAGCCCATTACTTACTTCTCCAATAACCACGGGGAAAAAAGGTTAAACTTTATTCTTCCTACTAAAATAGGAAACTCAAAAAGTTGAAAGTTCAACTATTGGCTAAGTAAGATTAGGGGAATATTAGTAAGGGCAAGGATCCCTTAAGGGTTAGGGTTTAGGGTTTAGGGTTTAGGGTTGAGGGTTGAGGGTTGAGGGTTGAGGGTTGAGGGTTGAGGGTTGAGGGTTGAGGGTTGAGGGTTGAGGGTTGAGGGTTGAGGGTTGAGGGTTGAGGGTTGAGGGTTGAGGGTTGAGGGTTGAGGGTTGAGGGTTGAGGGTTGAGGGTTGAGGGTTGAGGGTTGAGGGTGAGGGTTGAGGGGTTGAGGGTTGAGGGAGGGTTGAGGGTTGAGGGTTGAGGGTTGAGGGTTGAGGTTGAGGGTTGAGGGTTGAGGTTGAGGGTTTGAGGGGGTTGGGGTTGAGGGTTGAGGAGGGTTAGGGTTGAGGGTTTTAGGGTTTAGGTTTAGGGGGTTTAGGGTTTAGGGGTTTAGGGTTTTAGGGTTTAGGGTTTAGGGTTTAGGGTTTTAGGGTTTAGGGGGGGTTTAGTTAGGGTTGGTTTAGGGTTTAAGGTTTAGGGTTTAGGGTTTAGGGTTTAGGGTTTAGGGTTTAGGGTTTAGGGTTTAGGGTTTAGGGTTTAGGGTTTAGGGTTTAGGGTTTAGGGTTTAGGGTTTAGGGTTTAGGGTTTAGGGTTTAGGGTTTTTGGGGCCCAAAATCCCCACATCCCAGAGTACAGGTGGCGGTTGGGCGTCGAGAAAGACCGATCAAAGCGCACGTTGCATGAAATGCCCAATTGCAAGTCGAAGGAATAACCTCCGACTTCGTAAACACTTTTTGGGGGGGCCAAGTGAACCTCAAACCCTCAACCCTAAACCCTAAACCCTAGACCCTAAACCCTAAACCGGTTCATTAGGTCCCAATAAAAAAATTTGGCCCTTTTGGGCTGAGCTCTAAGTCTAGGCCACTGGGCCTGATCTAAGTCTGGGCCACTGGGCCTGAGCCAGCGATGGCGGTGGGTCCAAAGTGTCAAATTGTGGGGTTTCGGGTTTAGGCTTTCGGGTTTAGGGTTTACGGTCTAGGGTCTAGGGTTTAATTAGGGTTTAGGGTTTAGGGTTTAGGGCCTCTCCACTAGACATCGGGGAGGCTCTGAGACACCCACATCACGTAGAGGAATAGGAGGATCAAGAGGAAACTGGCCAAGACGACGCTGGTCACATCTTCCTGCCGGGGTGTCCTGCAAAGATGCGTCTGCCTCCCTGACGCGCGAGTTGATGTAGAGCTCGGTGCAGCCGGTGCAGATTCAGATGCTGGGCCTCCTTGGTTGCAAGTCCGGTCTTGAACGGCCTTGCCGCTTGACCCAGCTGAGGCCGCAGGATTTCGCCTGGAAAGGCCTCCATCCGCTTCTCTTGCGAGCCGCTCCACAAAGTCCGGTCGCGCTGAAGAAGGCATGGCCCTCAACACCCTCCGAAAATATCCCAAAGATGGGCGCTCTGAAACCCAATAAAAGTAAAAATGGAATTCCGATGTCCGGCCTAGTCAACATTCCGAGTCTGCTTCCCCACAGTGGTCTGGCTTTTTGTAGGTCCTAGACGGTACAAGCGCTCCTCACGCTATGCCGACGCTGCGTCCTTAGGGTTGAGCCCGATACAGCAAGCAGTACAAATGGTACCTACCGTGGGCTCTGAAGTCAACACATGATGCTGTTTGGACCCAAGGCAAATGAACAACCACAAGCCCTAAGCCCTAAGCCTTATTGTAAAGGCCGGCGGCCTCTTAATCTTTTACCCTTCTACCTTAGCACAGCCCCTAGATACCCTAACAAGAACCCCCCCCCTACAAAACAGAAGCCCTACTTAAAGAGACCACCAACCAAAACCAATGCAACCTAAGCCCTAAACCCGCTAGGGAAATTATGAACTGCCCTAAGATGGTGATGCTTGGGTGAGAAGCACAATTCAAAAAGGGTGAAAATCAGCACAATGAACCTCCAAGTAAGGTTGGGGCTCAGGGTTTAGGGTTTAGGGCTGAGTGGTACCCCTTTGTGCTTTCTGAGTTCCCTTAAAATAAGCAGCCAATTCCACAAAGGGTACCCTTGTTCTGATACGGCTTTTTTCCAAAAACGGGGGGGTACCCTTTTTGGGGGGGGGGTCCCTTGAAAGGGGATTCCATTCTATTTGGGGTATCAATCGGGGTACCCTTATTTTGGGAAGCCCCCCCTATGGTTTCTGGGCTACCAAGTTGAGGGTTCGGGGCTTACTAAACCCTAAACCCTAAACCCTAAACCCTAAACCCCAAACCCTAAACCCTAAACCCTAAACCCCAAACCCTAAACCCTAAACCCCCAAACGAAGAGGCAGCCACCAACCTCAAGCTCTGGTGAAAGGGGCTGATACGTGGGTTGTAAGTACAGTGATAATTTAGTCAACTGTGCTTGGAACTGTACTGATAACAATACTTGGGCACTTAAGGGGCTGCTAAGTGGGTTCTAAGTACAGTTATAACTGGGTTCTATTTATCCCTAAGCCCTAAACCCTAAACCCTAAACCCTACACCCTAAACTCTAAACCCTAAACCCTAAACCCTAAACCCTCATAAGTTCCATGAACCTCCAAGTAGAGCAGGCCTGAGTCCAAGTGTTGTCGGTTCGTCAGCATCTTTTCGATGGCCACACTTTCCGACTCACCCTCTTCCTGCCAGGGGTTTTAGGGTTTAGGGTTTAGGGTTTAGGGTTTAGGGTTTAGGGTTTAGGGTTTAGGGTTTAGGGTTTAGGGTTTAGGGTTTAGGGTTTAGGGTTTAGGCTTAGTGTGGCTTTGGGTTTAGGGCTCAAGGCTTGTGGCTTCGGGTCTCAGATTTCGGGCTTTGGGCTCGGGCTGGGGCGACCGAAATTGCCGCAAAGCAGGGGGCGCAGACGCGCACGTAAACCCTAAACCCTAAACCCTAAACCCTGAACCCTGAACCGTAAACCCTAAACCCTAAACCCTAAACCCTAAACCCTAAACCCTAAACCCTAAACCCTAAACCCTAAACCCTAAACCCTAAACCCTAAACCCTAAACCCTAAACCCTAAACCCTAAACCCTAAACCCAAGTTTAGGGGCCTGTTTACAATAAAGGATGCACATGATCTGTATGCCTCCCCCCTCCCCCCTACTTGGAGGTTCACGGTACTTATTAACCATTATAACTGTACTTATAACCCACTGATAAGCCCCTTAAGTGCCCTAATATGGTGAGAGTACAGATATAAGTACAGTTAAAATTGGTTAAGAAGTACCATGAACCTCCAAGTATAGTGTGGCAGTGATATGTTGGGTTTAGCATCTCGGGGTAAAGGTCTTTTCAGTCTAAAGCCCATAGTTACACATGAATGTGGGAACGAGTTTCTTGTGCAGGGTCCCTCCGCCCCTAAATCGCACCGGAAACCCCCAAACCCGAATCCGGAAACCCTACATACAACACCCTCAACCCTGAATCCAAACCATGGGGAGTTGTTAACTTTTGGGGCTTTCGACTTTAATGAAGCAAATTTCGGGATTTTGGGGTTGGATTTGAAAAGCTTGACGGTGACTTAAGGTCATGGTGGAAAAGGACTATGGCTCCATGTGCCTATAACGAATATTATTAGGGGGGGGTTAGGGTTTGGGGTTTGGTTTCAGGTTTCGGGTTTCGGGCTTCGGGCTTTGTTGTACCTGTGTAGTAGATGCTTGGGCCCGAATGCTCTGAAGACAGGAACACCTAAAAGCCCAAGTGCATACTATATGGGGGGGTTTACGAAAGTAAGGGACCTAGCAAAAACCCCAACTAGTAGGATTCCCTCATAAGAAGGACGCTACACGGACCTAGGGATTAGGGTTTAGGGGTTTAGGGTTTCCTGCTAAGGTCAACTCACGAAGCGCCATTGCATAGAGGCTGGGGAAGTAGGCACCTTCTATCCCCCACCCTAATCCCTAAACCCTAAACCCTAAACCCTATATGAATGTATATGTAGGCCTTATATCCCCCCGATACTACTATTTATTTGCTTAAGAACCCCCCAAACATGTATAAAATTGTAATCCCTGTATTGCCCTTATAAGGAACATTGTTTGATTGTTTGGTAGGGGGGGGGGGGTTCTTAGGCACATAGTAGTATATGATTTTTTCTATATATAACCCTTCAAGGGATCCCTATGGTCCTAAACCCGAAACCCTACTTGGAAGCTCTTTTGGCTTCGTAAGACTACTGCATATCTAGGGTTTAGGGCTTAGGGTCTAGGGCTTAGGGCTTACGGTTTAGGGTTTCGGGTTTAGGGTTTAGGGTTCAGGGTTCAGGGTTCAGGGTTCAGGGTTCAGGGTTCAGGGTTCAGGGTTCAGGGTTCAGGGTCAGAGCTGACAAGATGAAATGCGCGGAAACTTCGGGGCGGTCAGGCCCAGTACATCTTGAGATCAAGCTGTGGAAGCTACCCGAGACCCTAAACCCTGAACCCTAAACCCTAAACCCTAAACCCTAAACCCTCTTGTTGCTACCTGTGAAGCAGGAGCTGACCCCTTCCTATGCTGTGGCAGACATGTTAAGTGGCTTTACCGTCCCCCCGCCTCCCCTCGCCCTTCACCAGACCATCGTTTGACTAAACATACCTAAACCCTAAACCCTAAACCCTAAACCCTAAACCCATGCATTCAGTCATGTATGCCTCTAGTTCTTTGGCTATATGTCCGCCGACAGTCCTCCTTTCCAAGAATGTACGTCGCAAGGTACGTGTGCATGATGTCGAACCTCAACCGCTTCTTGGGACCCTTATCGAACATCAAACTTCTCATGCTCCCTTATAAACGCAATCGACTAAACCATGAACCCTAAACCCTAAACCCTAAACCCTGAACCCTAAACCCTAAACCCTAAACCCCTACCTGAAAAGAGAAAAGATTTCCAGACAAAGGGTCTAGGAGCGCATCATTTCGAGACACCGCCGTGCGCTCCTGGCGGCAGACACTTCCCCGCAGGACTCCCGAAGCAAAGGTTTAGGGTTTAGGGTTTAAGGTTTAGGGTTTAGGGTTTAGGGTTTAGCGTTTAGGGTTTAGGGTTTAGGGTTTAGGGTTTAGGGTTTAGGGTTTAGGGTTTAGGGTTTAGGGTTTAGGGTTTAGGGTTTTAAGGGTTTTAAGGGTTTAGGGTTTTAAGGGTTTAGGGTTTTAAGGGTTTCGGTTTAGGGTTAGGCGGTCCCTTTATTGGGGTGGGTGGGGGGGCGGGGGGGGGGGTTCCTTATTCTAAGGGGGATCCTACTGCTGGGGATCTATATTAGGGGTCCCTTATCTTTCGTAAGCCTCCAAATATCGAAACCCGACACTTGAAACCATAACTCCTACCCTGGAGAACTAAACCCTAAACCCTAAACTCGAAATTGTTGAATCCGAAGTCCTAAACCGCTACAAGTGTAACACCCT
>CAJNDS010001459.1:0-18161 GCA_905221605.1 Symbiodinium natans
CCCTAAACCCTAAACCCTAAACCCTAAACCCTAAACCCTAAACCCTAAACCCTAAACCCTAAACCCTAAACCCTAAACCCTAAACCCTAAACCCTAAACCCTAAACCCCTAAACCCTAAACCCTAAACTAGAGCGAGCTGTGGGTCCTGCGAGAAGCAGCAGCGAGCGATACCGCGTGGCGCCAGCCCGCGGACGAGCCCGAGCCGTCCGGCGAAGCCTGGCGAGGGCTCGGGGCCAGTGCGCGCGATGAGCGCGGCCCACGCATAGAAGGGTGGAACCCGCGTGCCAGCGTCAGTCTGGCCCCAAAGAGAATAACCCTAAACCCTCGGTTTCAAAGTTAAAACCACGCATCCTTTCCCCCGTAAGGGGCCTTCCCCGTAAGGGGCCTTCCCCGTAAGGGGCCTTCCCCGTAAGGGGCCTTCCCCGTAAGGGGCCTTCCCCGTAAGGGGCCTTCCCCGTAAGGGGCCTTCCCCGATTAAGGGCCTTCCCGTAAGGGCCCCCCGTAAGGGGGCATTCCCGTAAGGGGCCTTCCCCGTAAGGGGCCTTCCCCGTAAAGGGCCTTCCCCGTAAGGGGCCTTCCCCGTAAGGGGCCTTCCCTGTAAGGGGCCTTCCCCGTAAGGGGCCTTCCCCGTAAGGGGCCTTCCCCGTAAGGGGCCTTCCCCGTAAGGGGCCTTCCCCGTAAGGGGCCTTCCCCGTAAGGGGCCTTCCCCGTAAGGGGCCTTCCCCGTAAGGGGCCTTCCCCGTAAGGGGCCTTCCCCGTAAGGGGCCTTCCCCGTAAGGGGCCTTCCCCGTAAGGGGCCTTCCCCGTAAGGGGCCTTCCCCGTAAGGGGCCTTCCCCGTAAGGGGCCTTCCCCGTAAGGGGCCTTCCCCGTAAGGGGCTTCTAGGGCCTTCCCGTAAGGGGCCTTCCCCCCCGTAAGGGGCCTTCCCCCGTAAGGGGCCTTCCCCCGTAAGGGGCCTTCCCCCGTAAGGGGCCTTCCCCCGTAAGGGGCCTTCCCCCGTAAGGGGCCTTCCCCCGTAAGGGGCCTTCCCCCGTAAGGGGCCTTCCCCCGTAAGGGGCCTTCCCCCGTAAGGGGCCTTCCCCCGTAAGGGGCCTTCCCCCGTAAGGGGCCTTCCCCGTAAGGGGCCTTCCCCGTAAGGGGCCTTCCCCGTAAGGGGCCTTCCCCGTAAGGGGCCTTCCCCGTAAGGGGCCTTCCCCGTAAGGGGCCTTCCCCGTAAGGGGCCTTCCCCGTAAGGGGCCTTCCCCGTAAGGGGCCTTCCCCGTAAGGGGCCTTCCCCGTAAGGGGCCTAACGGGCCTCCCCGTAAGGGGCCTTCCCCGTAAGGGGCCTTCCCCGTAAGGGGCCTTCCCCGCAAAACGGAGGGTCACCCAAAACCATTGTTTTCCAGTTTTAAAAAATAGCGTTTTTACTACGGGTCCGGCCAAATCCTGGGGCAGGGCCTTTAGAGTGACCCCCGCCACCACCAGAGCACCCCCGCCAGGGCACCCCCGCCAGAGCATCCCGCCACCGTAAGGGGCCTTCCCCGTAAGGGGCCTTCCCCGTAAGGGGCCTTCCTTGTAAGGGGCCTTCGTAAGGGGCCTCCCCGTAAGGGGCCTTCCCCGGTAAGGGGCCTCCCCGTAAGGGGCCTTCCCCGTAACCCCGTCCCCTTACGCCTTGTAAGGGGCCTTCCCCGTAAGGGGCCTTCCCGGTAAGGGGCCTTCCCCGTAAGGGGCCTTCCCCGTAAGGGGCCTTCCCCGTAAGGGGCCTTTTTTGGTAAGGGGCCTTCCCCGTAAAGGGGCCTTTCCCCGTAAGGGGCCTTTTTTGGTAAGGGGCCTTCCCCGTAAGGGGCCTTCTCCCGTAAGGGGCCTTCCCCGTAAGGGGCCTTCCCCGTAAGGGGCCTTCCCCGTAAGGGGCCTTCCCCGTAAGGGGCCTTCCCCGTAAAACGGAGGGTCGCCGGAAACCATCGTTTTTCAATACTAAAAAATCGCATTTTTACTACGGGTCCGACCAAATCCTGGGGCAGGGCCTTTAGAGTGACCCCCGCCAGAGCACCCCCACCACAGCACCCCCGCCAGAGCACCCCCGCCAGAGCATCCGCCACCGTAAGGGCCTTCCCCGTAAGGGGCCTTCCCCGTAAGGGGCCTTCCCCGTAAGGGCCTTCCCCGTAAGAGCCTTCCCCGTAAAAACCTTCCCCGTAAGGGGCCTTCCCCGTAAGGGGCCTTCCCCGTCCCCGTAAGGGGCCTTCCCTGTAAGGGGCCTTCCCCGTAAGGGGCCTTCCCCGTAAGGGGCCTTCCCCGTAAGGGGCTCCCAGACAATTTCTGGGCTCCGCTCGGACCATTTCTGAGCCTTCTTGGGCTTCTCCCGGACCGTTTCTGAGCCTTTTTGGGCTCCTCCCGGACCATTTCTGTGCCTTTTTTGGGCTAGGCCCGGACCATTTCTGAACCAGGAAATCTTTTCAGGAAGCCTCCTTCGGCCAGGCCTCCCAAACTTCATGAGGTCCCAGGACAGTCGCAGGACCAAAAACCAAAGGGAGCCCAAGGCATAGACCTATGGGTCTTGTAAGCCCGGTATAAGCATCATAATTTGGAAACACCGGGCAAAAAAAAACCTAAACCCGCCAAACAAACCTATGGATCTTGGGGGGACAGAGAGGCCTTCGCGGGGGGTACCCCAGGATTTGGTCAAAGGCGGCCCGTAGCGCCCCCTCCCACTACTGTACTTACACACGATATTATAAAACCCTAAACCCGCCCAAGGTTGAGATGTGGGTGGGTGGGTTGGGAGAGTGCGTTGAACCTGGGCGCACACCACAACACACGTCCCGCGTGGTGGTGTGCGCGGAACCTTAGGAAACCCTAAACCCTAAACCCTAAACCCTAAACCCTAAACCCTAAACCCTAAACCCTAAACCCTAAACCCTAAACCCTAAACCCTAAACCCTAAACCCTAAAACCTAAAACCTAACCCTAACCCTAAACCCTAAACCCACCCTAAACCCTAAACCCCCTAACCTAAACCCTAACCCAACCCTAAACCCTAAACCCTAAACCCTAAACCCTAAACCCTAAACCCTAAACCCTAAAACCCTAAACCCTAAACCCTAAACCCTAAACCAAACCCTAAACCCTAAACCCTAAACCCTAAACCCTAAAACCCTAAACCCTAAACCCTAAACCCTATCTTGATGATGAAGCATCATATCCCTTCTGCAGGCCTTTTAGCTATGATCAAGTGCAGTATCTGAAAAGGGCGATTTGACTTGTGCGAGTTCACAGGTGTCTTGGCAGCATTAACCCTAAACCCTAACCTCTAATCTAAGGGTTGGTTTCCTTAGGTTATGAGCCCAAGGGCTCTAGGGCTTAGCGCTTAGATTAATTTCCTGGTTGGTCTAGCCTTTGCAAATCTTATTCTAAACGAGAGACATCCGAGAGTCGCTGCTGTGAGCCATGGACTTGAGCATGAGGAGAGGAAGATCTCCCGCGGGCCAGACAGGCCAGACCCCTTCGTCAATGGGCACAGCTTCGAGGATGGCCTCGCCGCCTGCTACACCAGCAGAGATATCGCGAGAAGTGCGTGTGGATGAGACTTCTCTTGAGCCGAGCTATGATACATCCCAGCAGATACAAGGTGGTGAAGCGCTACAACTTGGAAGGTCAGAGGCCAGCACAGGGCAAGGGCCGAGAGGGCAAGGGCCGAGCAACTCCGAGAACGCGCAGCACTTCAGCTTGAATGAGGCCTGGGAAGCGGCTCAGCAACAGGAGGAGATTTCGGTTAATGACGCTCGAGAACGCAATAGAACGATGAGATCTCTTGATCAGAACGATGGTGACAATATGCAGATACATAGGCAACGATCTCTTGATCGGGACAACGATGAGACCGCCACGTCTTTAAGACAGACAATTTCAGGGTCCCCAGGACCAGGATCTCTTGATCCAGACGCGTCACGACGAGGATCTCTTGATCCGACCAGCGATCCACGGGGAGGTCAGTCAAGTTGGAACGCGTTGGAGGCACTACGAAGTTCTTTGAGATCAGTTGGCTTGGGAACCAGAAGTGATGAGCAGAACTTGGCAGTTGCTGGTCGTGCGCAGCAAGGGCCTGAAGAGAGGATGAGTCCTCTCCCACTGGCAGGGGCCTGCGTTGGGACAGGGCCTCTGGCAGTGCGGGAGACCCCTCAGACTCAGGGAGCTCTTGCGGCGCAGGACCTGGCACAGGTTGGGTCTCGCGGTTTAGGGGTGCGTGGTGTAGAAGGTTTGCTGTACAGGGATCCGATGTCGCATAGCGGGCAAAGCCGGCATTCAGGTAGCGAACTTGCACAACTTGTAGAGGGCATGAGCCAGATGCAGGGTCTTCTGCAGGGTGTCCATGCAAGGCTGCAGAGCCTTGAAGAAGCGCGGAGTGTGGGATCAGGTGGATCTAGAAACACTTACAGCCTAGGTAGGGTAGATATGGAAGCCTTAAGGGCACATTTTGGTGCTTTGGAAATGGATCCATCTGCTCCTAGGAATCCGCCTGTAGCTCCAGGCCTTGATGGTAGGGAACTAGCGACGCCAGAGCATCCAGTAGAAGCCTATCCCATCCCTCTACATGACAGAACGTCGCAAGCGAGCTCCCCGATAGCAACTAGGCCGGTAGAACAACACTTTATCGGGTCACCTGACAGTTTTGGTAGCCAACCTCATGCCCCTTTAACCTCGACATTCCAAAGACCCTTGATGCACTTATGGGAAATTGATGCTGGAGTAGGCCTCAGAAGTAGGGAGAGCGCGAGCGATGGCTCCTTGGACCTGTGGGGACAAAGTAGGGGTGATAAGGGGATAGGAAAAGGGAATCCTGAACCTCGAAGCCCTGCTCCCCTCCAGGCCCCAATCAATTCCTCTCTGCAAGGCCAAGTAGGTCCCAGCATTCCGCCAGATCCCGTGCCGACTGTGGCACAAAGGACCGCTCCGGCCCAGGAGCTTACGGTGTGGATAGGGGATGTAGAGTATGAAGTGGGCTTTGAAGGGGGTAGAGCTACAGTCAAGGGAAGGGTTGATAGAGGTTTGGATTTCGGTTGCAGTAGGCCAGCGTACAGGCCGCCGTCTCCTCCGCCTCGGCCACCCCAAACAACACCGCCTCCAAGCCCCCCAGCACACGTTCCTTTTGTGCATCAGGAAATGACCGCAAGTAGTAGCCAGCAAGCATTTGTGCCAGGAGCTTCTGTGCCTGTTCTGAGTATGTACCCACGCCCTTTGATGGAGTCTATGCCGGACATGAGAGCGCATGATGATGCTAGGGCGTATGCTCCAGATAGAAGCCGTGAAATCATGTTACCAACTCTTGAAATAACTCCAGAAGAGGGACCGCTAGCAGTAGGGGATTGGCTAACGCTAATTGCTCCACTTATCTCGGACTTGGCGCCGGCAGCGTCGACTTGGTGGGGTTTGGTTGCAGCAGAAGCAGACCGACGCTACAAAGTGTGGCTTCAGTCCCCGCCGCTTGAAAGAGCGGCGCTGAAAGGAGCGCTCCCCGAGAATCTGCAGGAACCACGCTACATGCGGTTGGAGCAGAGGACGGTTTCGATGCTCATCAAGGCTTTGCCTAAGGATCTCTCTGAAGAACTCATATCGCAAGGGGATCTGACAACGGTTGGCGTGCTATTCAGGGTGTTGATTAAGGGTCAGCCTGGCGGGGCCAAAGAGCGACAACTTATCCTCTCTTATCTACACAACCCAGGTGTGGCTAGTAGTCCTTCGGATGCGAACTTAAAGTTAAGACGATGGTCACGGTGGGCCTCCCGGGGGAGGCAGTTGGGTATTTCGATGCCTGATCCGTCTCTTCTTCTCAAGGGAATCGACTCGTTGATGGCGGGAGTTCTCAAGAGCTACACGCAAGCCAGCTTTAGACTGTCCTTTGTCAGGGTACAGAGCAGCCTAGACCATGCACCCACGCTGGAGTCAGTCCTTTCGTACTTGAAGCATGTTCAGGCCGAAGCGGAGCTTCTCGAGTATGGGTTGGAGTCAGATCCCAAGAAGCCACGCGTAGCAAAGGCCACTGAGACTGATGATGTAGCAAGCCCAAACGCCCCAAACAACCCTAGGAAAGGATCTCCAAAAGGGAAGCCTAAAGGGAAGCCGAAGGGTAAAGACCAAGGGGGTTCCGGGGGTTCCGGGGGTACAAGGGAAGGGCAGGAAAATAAGCCGACGTGCAAGGGGTACCTAACGCCGCGCGGGTGTGCTTTTGGGGATAATTGTAGAAACCTGCACGACTTTGCAGAAGCTGCTCGGCAACAAGTATGTTATGCTTGCGGAGCCACAGATCCCGCAACGAATCATCGTCGTCCTGAATGCCCTACTCTTCAAGGTCCTCAGTTCAAGAAAGGGGATAAGGGAGGCAAGGGCGGTAAGGGCAACAAGGGTAACAAGGGTGGGCCTCCAAAAGGAGGCAAGCCGAACATTGCAGCGGCTACAGTAGAAACCCCAGGACCTGTCATCGCCGAAGTTGCTACAAACGCATCTACACATAGCGGAAACACCTCCGCAGCTGCAGGGACATCCGCAGAGCAAGAAGCTGGTCGGGTCTTGAAAGGGATTCGTTTGGCATGTCTTCAGGGGCCCGGAGTGGCATCCTTGCAGGATGGGGGGAGTCCGGTTTCGTTTGGTCCGGTTTCGTGTGGTGCTTCAACTTCGGATTTGAAGGTCAGTTGTGGTCCGGGGGGAATTGGGGAGGTTGCTTCGAATTTACAGGAATCACCTAGAAGTAGTGAGGGCGGGGTTCCGAAATGGACTCGCTCAAGGGCAGATGTTCGGTTAGAGCCGCAAGGGACCGTTCATCCAGATTGGCTAGAGCCGGAAGGGGCCAATCGCCTGAGCTGGCTAGAGCCAGATGGGGCCAGCGAGAGCAGGGATCGGCTAGAGCCGGATGGAGCCGACATGGGTGATTTCCGTGAATTGAAGCTTCCAGGGTTTGAAAAGGATGTTCCTAGGTTCTGTACGTTTGGTGTAGAGGTTGTTGTTGGTGAAGATGAGCGTATTTCAGTTGCAGAAGCTTTCTTGGATTCAGGCGCGACTCATGTGTACCGATATGCGCAAGTCAGAGAGTATCAATCTGCAGTGGCCTGTGACATTATGCTTCCGGTAGGTCTATCTGTAGGGCGAATGTCATCAAAGGGGTCCTTGCTTTCCATGGACACGAAGCCTGCGGTAATCCCTCTGGGAAAGGTGGTTGAGGTCCTAGGATGTGAAGTCCGTTGGGATTTTCAGGGACCACTTGTCAAGCATCCACTAAGAGGGCTTTTGGGTGTAAGGACTGTTCATGGCAGGATGGTCCTAGGAGTAGCAGATGCCCGAGCTCTGGTCGATGAACTAGAGACTGCGTGGGAGCTAGGGGTTACTCGTGAAGATCCAAGCCCATCGTTGCGGGTAGTGGAATCTGCGGGGAGCCAAGGGCAACCGTGCGTGTCTGTGAGATTTCTGAAAGCGGAAGAAAACACCTTGGGACTAATCGATGGCGGGGCTACTAACGCGCTTCGTCAAGGATCTGCCAAGGAGCTTCAGCAGGCTAGTGTAGTAAAAGTGGAGTTGGCTGCTGGACAAACTGAGCTTCGGATGAATGAGCAAGGCACCCTGCTCACTGCGCATAGGGTCACTCCGATACTGCCTCTAGGACCCGCGATTGAGTGTCTGGGTATGGTTTTAGAGTGGTCAACAGAGGGGATTCGCCTGACTCACCCTACGAGAGGTGAGCTTCCGGTTACCTTGGTCAAGGGTTGTCCTATGATCGCTCAAGAGTTGCTGATGGACTTGATTCTGGAATTGGAGGACAAGATCAGAGTCAGGGAACTGAGAGTCAAGGCTATGCAGTTAAGTGAGAGTCCGGATTTTGAGATCCAAGGGTCTTTGAAGGAGGCTCTAAATGCCTGTAGGGGAGATGCCAAGAAAGAGTCAGTCGTTCTGGCTGCGTACGCTAAGAAGATCTTCCCGGAGGTGCCTCACGACATCCTTCAGCAGGTCGCTCCTTTGCAGGTGAACCCTGAAACCAACGATGCCCAAACAACAGGTCTGAATCGCAGGGCTCGACGTAGGCTAAAGAAAGCGCAACGGGTGCTGGTACATCTGTTCTCGGGGCAACAATCCTGGAAGGCTAAGCATGATGAGGCCTTTCTAGAGGTAGAATTGAATCGGGGAAGGGACTTGTTTAACGAGTCTCTCTATTCGTATGTACTTCAAGAGATCCTGTCTGGCAAAGTAAAAGGGATACTGGGTGGTCCTCCGTGTAGGACGATGTCACGGTCTAGGGCTAGGTCTCCGGGACCACGCGTTTTGAGGGCGAGACATGGAATCGAGCGGTTCGGGCTAGAGGGATTGACAGGTAAGGAGAGGACTTTGGCGATTCGAGATACCGTACTAATCTTGAGAATGCTCTTCTTGATGCATGTGACTCAGGAGGTTCAGGAAGGGAATGCGTATCTTGGGTTTGAGCACCCCAGGGATCCTGCGGAGCTGGATCCTTCCCCTGAGGCACAAGCGTTGCCATCGCTTTGGGAATGGCCTGAAATCAAAGGGTTAGGGCTGTATAAAGTACGGTTTGACCAGGGCGCTTTAGGGCATGACCATGTAAAACCATCGGTCTTTGCAACGTCCTCGTGGATGGTAGCCGAAGAACTTTCCGACAAGGTTGTTCCTCCGACCGCGCGGTGGATCTCTACCTCTAGTGACACAGAGTCCTTAAGAGAAAGGATGGAGCGCACAAGTAAGGCCTCGAAATGGCGCCGGGATTGGTATCCATTCTTCAGCGAGGGTGGGAGTTGTGGTCTAGTAGCAGAGAAGAAAATGTGAATGCGGTAAGGGACAGGATTCGGCTTTTGTCCGGGCTCATGATAGATGAAGGAATGGACCCTGAAGTAGTGCGCAGAATCTGTAGCGAGCTGAATCCTCCTTTCCCTAGAGTATCCCGCCTTAAACCGAAGGAGCAGTCCTTTAAAGAACATTGCCAACGTGGGCACGCTCCATGGCGGGGTGACTGCCGAGCCTGCCTAGAATCGGCAGCATTCCACCATCCTTGCCGTCGTAGAAAGCATGCGCATATGTTTTCCCTTTGCGTAGATCTTACGGGTCCTTATACTAAAGGTTCAGATCAGGAGGGCATTGCGCGGTATGCAGTCGTAGGAGTATACACCTTCCCAAGATTCTGGAAAAATGGTGAGCCAGTTGAAGATGACGGACGTGGGGTAGGTGTTATCTCTGAAAACGAGGGAGACAAAGAGGATATGGGCAAAGCGGGAGAGCAGGACGAGCCAATACCAAACCCAGATGAGTGGGCAGAAATTGAAGGCGAAGAGGAGCCTGCGGCAGATCCACTTCCGGCAGATGTGGACGAGGTAAAGAAAGAGGAGCGTAGATGGAAAGCCATTTGTGAGGCCTCACTGGACCCTCTGCCGGCGATCAGGATTCCGTTTCTAATTCCGGTGTACAAAAAGAGTCCGAAACAGGTCACTGAAGCCGTGGCTCGTATCTTCATAAGGTTAAAGACTTTAGGACTACCTCTTCACCGAGTCCATAGCGACCGCGGAGCGGAATTCGTTAACAAGACCTTCTTATCATGGTGTAGGGCGAGAGACCTGCATGTCACGACAACTGCAGCAGATCTCCCTCAGTCCAACGGCCTTGCGGAGCGCTTCATAGGCCTTATCAAACGACAAGCCCGATCCCTTCTACACTCTGTAGGTGCTAGGTCTAGCGACTGGCCTCATGCGATGAGATACTCGGTCGAAACAATGTATGATGAAGCAATGAGGGGCCTGGGTGTGATTCCTAAAAGGCAACAGCTTCCCTTTGGCGCGAATATCTATGTCAGGGAACGTACCTGGAGGTGGGCATCATGGACAGCGAGAGCAGTTCAGGCCACCGTCCTGGCGCCGTCGGAGCATGTCTCAAAGGGTTGGGTGGTGCGAGTGACCCGCCCTGATGGAACCCCAGTACTCCTAATAACTACTTTAGCTTATCAAAAGGTTAGGGAGCCGGAACCGTTGAATGCACCTCCAGAAGCAGCAGAACAGCCTAGTGAGGCCTTTCCGGTGGACAGTCCGGCTGCTGGTAGTAGACCTAAAGCGCCACGTCCACTAGGAGGTTTCATTACGGGTCGTGAGAGTAGGGTGCCTTCTGAAGCCGAGCCTCCGTTGCCTCCACCAGCTGATGCACCAAGTGTCCCCCGTCGACGTATCAGGGCCAAAGGAGGGTTGCGCCGCCTAGTGCCGCAAGGGGGAGGACCTGAAATGTTGGGAATGTTGCAGAAGTTAAAGAGTCTTGGAGTCAGCTGGGTGGATGAGGATGAGAATCATTCGGGATCGGGGGAGTCGGAGGACGAGGAGTCGGGTCATACGATCTTGTTTGCACTTCCAGTAGAAGAAAGCTCATTCAAGGTGTGTCATGTTGAAGCCGTAGATGGGGTGGAACAAGAAGCCAAACTCCTTAGAGAACAGGGAGCTATGTCAAGGAGAGCGGTTTGTGATTTGGTACTTCGGAGTAAGTGGCCTTCGTGTAGAAATCACAGGAGGGCCGATAAGACAACGCATGAAAAGGGTAGGCTAGCGGTTCTTGGTGCTTTTGCTCACGGGGGTATTTATGGAGTCACCCAGGTAACGCACCAAAAGCCAGAAATGGTAAAAACCCTGAACGTGTATCTCCGTCAAGAAGTCCCAGATGCCACCTATACTGCGATCCTGGTTAGTCAGAGGGGTCCTTCAGAATGGCACCGAGATGTCAACAATGCGGAAGGGTCCATCAACTGGGTAGTTCCATTAGGAGATTTTCAAGGTGGCGAAATTAGAGTGTTACCTGAAGGGCTAAGAACCGATGAAGCTGATGTAGATGAGCATATGGGCATCTTGTACCCCCCAGCAAATCATCCAGTGTCATTCAATCCCAAAAGGAGACACAAGGTTCTTCCTCATACCGGGAATCGTCTCGTCTTGGTTGCCTATACACCTCGAGGATGGACTCGTCTTCCAGAGTCGACGATAAAGGAACTTCGGGAGCTTGGGTTTCCGGTTCCTCCGCTGCCTAAGGGATCCGAGCCAGTAGTCAGAGCTGTTTCAGTAGCCTATGTCGGCGACGACAGTAGTGAAGGCGATGGTGGCTTAGGCTGCACCATTGTAGATGACCAGCAGTATGCCATGGATGAGAAGTTGGTAGAAATGCTGCAAGCTGACCTTTACTTCCTCTCACGGGTCTTTTCTTGGGAGTGTCAGTTGGCGTCCGAAACGCTGAGGGAAGCCGGGCCGTCAAACTGCCCAAGCATGTGCTACATCAACATGTTGGACTCGCAAATCCAAGAGCTGCAAGAGGAGTTGCTGTGGATCGATTCCGGGACAAAGCTTGATGGCACTGTCAGCGGGCATGATGACGAGAGGCTAGCCAAGGCTATGATAAGGACACTAGCAGTGAAGGAAAGCGAGAAGGGCCCACAAGAAGAAAGTGAGCCAGAGGTGTTCCTGCAGGCTAGGACTATCGACCCGCAGCAAGCAGCGGGCGAACTTGAAAAGTGGGTCCCCCCACTGTTGGACGAATACACTGGGTTACGCTTTCAATATGAAGCCATCTACCCCATCGACGTGAACCAGTTGTGTGAGGAAGATGTGCAGAGTGGAGCAATAGAAATCCTACCTGCAAAGGTGGTGTTCACGAGAAAGCCACCGGTGGGAAAAAGACGCGCGCGCATAGTGGCGTGCGGAAACTTTCAGCAGAAGACCTGGAGCGATCAAGTTGCAGTTGCTCGTCGAGAGGTATACGCCTCTGGGCTAGACACCATCGCGTTGAGAATCCAGTTGCGACAGGCGTCTCTATGTGGGTGGACCGCTGCAATCCTAGACATAAGAAAAGCCTTCCTGTATGCGCCGCTGCACGAACGGAAGGGAAAAGGAAAACGCATAATCTTGATGCCGCCTAAAATACTGGTCAAGGCCAAGATAATCCCACCGTCGGAGCGATGGGTTATCCAGAGAGCACTATACGGCTTGGACTTAAGCCCGGCGGCATGGAGCCGACACCGTGACAAATGTCTTTCTCAGCTGAAGTGGGCCTTCGAGGGTTTGGAGTACAGACTAACACAGAGCGATTCCGAACCGTCTCTTTGGAAAATCCAGGATTCCAGCAACGCTTTGAAGGGGCTCATTGGCGTATATGTTGACGATATGCTCTTGAGTGCTTGCAGAGGCTTATTGGAATCAGTGGCAGGGGCCATTCAGACGCTTTGGGAGACCAGCGACATTAAGTTTGCGGAGGACGGTTTGCACTTTCTTGGTGTTGATATCCGGCTGCACAATGGTAGGTATTACCTAACACAAGTGAGCTATGTCACCGAGTTGCTGAACAGGCATCCCGAAATTGAGGGGACTGCGTCGACGCCGTATCCAGCTGAGAAGGATCAGGAGACCGAAGAAGAGAATATCCAGATGGAGTCGGTTCGCTTAGCGCAGGGGCTGATTGGAGAATTAACGTGGTTGGCCACGAAAACAAGGTTGGATATCGCGTGGGCGGTGAACCGTGCTTCTCAGCTTTCTAGCAAGCGTCCTAGCAGGGCGATTGCAGTGTGCCAAAACATCGTGCGATATCTCCGAGGAAAGCCGGATTTGGGCCTGGTGTACGGGCCGAAGCCTGCGCAGGGCGTGAAGGTCGAAATGACGGAGGGGACTCTAGAAGTCGCCACAGACGCGTCGTTTGCACCGCTGGGCGAAAAGTCACAAACCGGTGTGGTGTTAAAATGGGCCGGCGCTGTCATCGGCTGGGTTTCCTCAAAGCAGACGTTCGTCTGCCTGAGTTCGGCAGAAGCTGAGCTATATGCGGCCATGGAAGGTATGGTCATGACAGACAGTGTCAGTGACCTGGTACGCGAACTAGTAGGGCAGGTGGCGCCAGCTCTCTATTCGGACAACGTTGCATGCACTTGCTTGATCGCTCTCCCGGCGGGCTCATGGAGAACCCGTCATTTGAGACTTCGCGCGAGAAGATTGCACGAGAGAATAGAGAATGAGGAGCTTCAATGTTTTCACCTACCAGGGGAGGTCATGACCGCGGACCTATTAACCAAGTCGCTTTCGTCTCAGAGGATGCAGAAGCTACTTGACTTGGCTGGAGTCGTCCAGTTGTCCCATGTCTTAAGATGCGCCGTGGTGGTGCTGAGCATCTCCAGAGCGCAAGCTCAGCCATCTGAAGATGAAGAAGATGAAGCGTCATGGGTTCCACTTCTGCTAGTAATGGGGTTCACGGTCTTAATCGCAAGACTTTTGGAACTGTGTTTGCGATGGTGTTGGAGTCAAGGGGCAAGGAGACTTAGAGATCTTCAGGGGCCACCTGAGAACGGAGAACTAGTAGGGTCTGTTCTAGAACAAGTATCTTCGCAGGGAGCTGTAGACGGGTCTGAGGTGACAGTAGTCGCTTTTGGGGATGACGTTGGACTGGTAGGGCCAGAGGATCAGGTCGAAGTTGTGGCTGCGGACTTGATCGCTAGGGCGCTAGAAGAAGAAGAACGAGCCTTGTTTCATAGGTGGTATGCTCTATATGTTGAGCCCTATGATCCCTACGACCCGTTGTTAGATGAGTCCCCATCCCGCAGAGCCTCTCTTGAAGACATTTGGTCGGAACCTCAAAGCCCAAATCCCGAACCTGAAATAGGACAGGGGTCTAGGACCGGGGGAGTAGAACTGTCTCAGGCGGCAGGGCCTAAAACTAAAGCTCCAGATCCTAAGTCAAGTACCCAAACTTCCTTTCAGGGGCACCATCCCTCGTTGAGTTCTGGGCTTTCGGAAGAGTCTCTGGTTTCGGGTGGGAGTCTTGAAGTAGACCCTAAGAGTAAGCCTCCTGCACCAAAACCGCCCCCGGATGGTTGGTTGGGAACCGTTGTAAAAAGGCCTCCGCCCGTGACATCGCAGTCTGTAGCTATCCCTATCCCTAAGCCGAAACTACCGCCTGAAGGTTGGTTGGGAACTGTTGCCCCAAAGCATCCAACCGCGAAGGCACAGTCTGTAGGTGTCCCAAAGTCTCCTCCTGTTAAGCAACCCCCACCAGCTCCGAAATTGAACCCGCAAGCTCATCAGGACATGATATTAATCGCGCAGACACAAGAATTGATTCAGTGGGAGCTTCGCCGAAATCTCGGCCATCAGCCCATTGAAGGGCTCAGAGATAACTTCCACTACATTCCCGAACTTGGTCTGCTGATAAGATGGCATCCGATGTGGCGCCAACAGTTCTTCGACCCAAGTCGGACAGCACTTCCGATATCACTAAGCAGGTTGGTTGGGGATCGTCGGTCTTTCTGTATCTTCAGGGATGGTACCAGTGGCATTCTTGATGACAACTTCAGGGTCACGCGCCAAGGGGCGAACGTCTCAACGATGCAATGGCAGGGGAGAACTGAGTTCCTTGTAGCTCCTCCAACCCCTATAGCTCCTGTACCAAACCCTCCTCCAAGCAAATCGAAAGCCGCAGGTCCCAAACCAAAGTCTAAGCCGAAATCTCAACCGAAAGCCGAGCCGAAGCCGAAAACACCACCACGTCGCTTAACACAGTGAAGCGGAAACTGTAGACCTCAAACAAGGCGTACTCCTAGAAGTCCTGATTCCTAGTCTTAAGTGATGTAGGTTTTGGGTGTTTAGATAGGGTTGACGGGGTAAGTTCTCCTTCCTTTGGGGCCAGTAGCGTCTTAAAGGGTTTTCTAGGTCCTATACTTGGTACAGATAAGTATGTGGACACCGTCTTGCGTAAGCTGGTTTTCCGTAGTCTTGAGCGTCGCAGAGTGTTTGAAACCGCAGTATCGTTTAGAGCATCTTGATCGTAGGCAGCCGGTAAGTGCTGCTATTGTTTCCGAGAAGGGGAGCTCGCTGGACCTTTGGGATTCCTGTCCTGTCCTTAGGCGTCCCCCCGTAGATCTCCTTTAGATCTCCGTTGTTGGTGTTGTTACGCAGAAAAGGCCTTGAGCTTTGAGCACTCACTCCACGGCCTAACAACTACCTGGCCAAGTGTTTGAAAGAGTGGTGTGCCTTAGATATGAGTTTGCATGCTGCAAAGGGGGAGTCTTGATGATGAAGCATCATATCCCTTCTGCAGGCCTTTTAGCTATGATCAAGTGCAGTATCTGAAAAGGGCGATTTGACTTGTGCGAGTTCACAGGTGTCTTGGCAGCATTAACCCTAAACCCTAACCTCTAATCTAAGGGTTGGTTTCCTTACCCTAAACCCTAAACCCTAAACCCTAAACCCTAAACCCTAAACCCTAAACCCTAAACCCTAAACCCTAAACCCGCCCACCACCCCTCTCATTCTCACCTCTTTTGCGTCTTCGAGCCTGAAAGGCGCCTGGGAGGCCCCTGGGAGGCTCCTGGGAGGCCCCTGGGAGGCCCCTGGGAGGCCCTGCGGCCCCCGAACCCACCCCCCCTACACCCCCCCACCCCCCCCCCCCCCCCCCCCCCCACCCCCCCCCCCACCCCCCCCCCCCACACCCCCCCCCACCCCCCCCCCCACCCACCCCCCCGCCAAGGCCAGGCCAGGCCCTGGAAGGCCGTCGAGAAGGCCCTCCGGCAAAGACACCCCCCAACGCAAACGCCGATTTGGCTCTCGCAAGCTTCTAGACCTGTTTAGCAAAGGGTCTATCGCCATACAACCTTTACGCTCCCGCATAGAGAAGAAAAAACAATGAGAAGGCCCTCCGGCCGAAGACACCCCCCAACGCAAACGCTGATTTGGCTCTGGTGAGCTTCTAGACATGACTCTCACAAGGCCTGTTCATATCAACGCCGTGACACCCCGACGTCGAGAATAGAAACAATGAGAAGGCCCTCCGGCCGAAGACACCCCCCAACGCAAACGCTGATTTGGCTCTGGTGAGCTTCTAGACATGACTTTCACAAAGCCTGTTTCCTGTAACACCATGACATCCCGACGTCGAGAATAGAAACGATGAGAAGGCCCTCCGGCCGAAGACACCCCCCAACGCAAACGTTAATTGGTTCTCGCAAGCTTCTAGACATGACTTTCACAAGGCGTGTTTATAGCAACAAGCCTTTGTGCAGAAGTGTTTGGATGTGGGCTGGCTTTGGTTTGGCTGGCTCTGGTTTGGTTCGTTTTGAGTAGTGTTTGGGTGGTCTTGGGGTGGGCATGTCTGCACACAAGTGCGTACAGCTGAACAATGCTACACCCTAAACCCTAAACCCTAAACCCTAAACCCTAAACCCTAAACCCTAAACCCTAAACCCTAAACCCTAAACCCTAAACCCTAAACCCTAAACCCTAAACCCTAAACCCTAAACCCTAAACCTAAACCCTAAACCCTAAACCCTAAACCCTAAACCCTAAACCCTAAACCCGCCCACCACCCCTCTCATTCTAGAGGTGAGTGGGCGCCGTCGAGCGCTCAGCGAGACCATGGCAGGCTCTGCTGAGCTGCAGAGCCTGCCAACCGCACCCCTGAGGGGTCGCCAGGCTACAGTCGCCTAGCTCAGTGACTGTCTATATATTATAACCCTAAACCCGACACCCCTGCTCTCGGGCGGTGCGCCCAACCCTGGCCTGGGGCCCCCCCTGGAGGCCTCCCTGGACCCTCTGGAGGCTGTCCCGATTCGCTGGACCAGGGGGCCTTTAGCGGGCTCAGCCTGGGCCCCACCCCCCCCCCCCCCACCCGCCCCCCCCCCCCACCGCCCCTAGCCTCCCCCCCCCCCCACCACCCCCCCCCCCCCCCGCCCTCCCCCACCCCCCACCACCCCCTCCCCCCCCCCCCACCCCCCCCGCCCCCCGCCAAGGCCAGGCCAGGCCCTGGAAGGCCCCTAAAACGTAGGTAGGTCTTTCGAAAGACGCTTCGAATGAAAAACAATGAGAAGGCCCTCCGGCCGAAGACACCCCCCAACGCAAACGCCGATTTGGCTCTCGCAAGCTTCTAGACCTGTTTAGCAAAGGGTCTATCGCCATACAACCTTTACACTCCCGCATAGAGAAGAAAAAACAATGAGAAGGCCCTCCGGCCGAAGACACCCCCCAACGCAAACGCTGATTTGGCTCTGGTGAGCTTCTAGACATGACTCTCACAAGGCCTGTTCATATCAACGCCGTGACACCCCGACGTCGAGAATAGAAACAATGAGAAGGCCCTCCGGCCGAAGACACCCCCCAACGCAAACGCTGATTTGGCTCTGGTGAGCTTCTAGACATGACTCTCACAAGGCCTGTTCATATCAACGCCGTAACACCCCGACGTCGAGAATAGAAACAATGAGAAGGCCCTCCGGCCGAAGACACCCCCCAACGCAAACGTTAATTTGGTTCTCGCAAGCTTCTAGACATGACTTTCACAAGGCGTGTTTATAGCAACAAGCCTGAGTGCAGAAGTGTTTGGATGTGTGCTGCTTGGGTTTGGCTGGCTTGGGCTGTTGGTTTCGTTTTTGGAGTCAGTGTTTGGGTGTCTTGGGGTGGGCATTTTCTGCACACACGTGGCGTACAGCTGAACACTGCTTACACCCTAAAAACCTAAACCCTAAACCCTAAACCCTAAACCCCAAACCCTAACACTAAAACCCTAAACCCTAAACCTAAACCCGAAACCCTAAACCCAAACCCTAACCCAAACCCTAAACCTAAACCCTAAAACCCTAAACCCTAAACCCTAACCCTAAACCCTCAACCCTAACCCTAAACCCTAAACCCTAACCCGAACCCTAACCCTAAACCCGACACCCCAAACCTAAACCCGAAACACCCTAACCCCGAAACCCCTAAACCCTTACACCCCTCAACCCTCAACCCTGAACCCTGAACCCTAAACCCTAAACCCTAAACCCTAAACCCTAAACCCTAAACCCTAAACCCTAAACCCTAAACCCTAAACCATAAACACTACACCCTAAACCCTAAACCCTAAACCCTAAACCCTAAACCCTAAACCCTAAACCCTAAACCCTAAACCCTAAACCCTAAACCCTAAACCCTAAACCCTAAACCCCGCCCACCACCCCTCTCATTCTAGAGGTGAGTGGGCGCCGTCGAGCGCTCAGCGAGACCATGGCAGGCTCTGCTGAGCTGCAGAGCCTGCCAACCGCACCCCTGAGGGGTCGCCAGGCTACAGTCGCCTAGCTCAGTGACTGTCTATATATTATAACCCGAAACCCGACGCCCCTGCTCTCGGGAGGTGCGCCCAACCCTGGCCTGGGGCCCCCCCTG